>JAOUQZ010000032.1:5620454-5634699 GCA_028564935.1 Neosilurus hyrtlii
ATATATATATATATATAAATATATATATATATATATATAGTACTAACTATAGGACCTACTGACCCATTTATAACAAAAGAAAATATGAAATAAAGCAAAAGAGTAATAGTCTACATGTGATACCCAGACTGTACAATCCTTTCGTAGGTCAATATTAATAGCTGTTCTTTTTTTGTTGTTTTTTAATGGTGTGTAGGAAGGTGAGTTTTTACATGTTGTCCAATGTATTTTAAGGTTCATTGTGTAATTCTACAGGTATGTTTATGAGTATTTTTCAAAGCATTAAGAAATTTGCATAGTGTTAAGGAATGTTATGGAGTGCTTAATAGTCAGATGGTTTTGCAGCAGGTGCCTGCTGGGTGTCCACATGTTTGTGCGCATATGTCCTTGATTTTCGATGCCAAAGCATGATATCATCATCTTGCCCCTGCTGTTGTGTTTTTTTTTTTCTTTCGGGTGTGTGCCAGGCTATTCAGTACTTAGTTTTTGCTTTGAAACAACAAGTGTCACATCTTTTTCAAAACATGGTCACTGCATTAAACGTAGTCATAGAGTAGTAAATGGCCGATGAGTTTTATCTTTCATTATCAGTTCATTTTGGCTGAGTACAAAGGCTACCTGGCAAAATCACCTCAGCTCACGAGGTCAGTATTTCATATTTACCTGTTTTACAACTTATTTTGATTCTGTGTCTGTTTGCAATAACAGTAACAAGATCGCGTAATGAGAGGAACGATCTTTCAATAACTTGGTAGCACATCACTGATTCGTAGCAAGTGGAGTATGTGAAGAGACTCCTGTAAAGTTATCACTCATTTATTCATTTTCTAAGCCACTTTATCCTAATCAGGCCATTTCAGTTGACTCTAGGTGAGGGCGGGGTACACCCTGAACAGCTCGCTAGGCCATCGCAGGGCCTACACTCACATACAACCACTCACACTCACACTCACACCTAAGGGAAATTTGGAATAGCCAATTAGCCTACTGTCCATGTTTTTGGATGCAAGCATGGGGAGAACATGCAAACTCCACACAGAAACGCCCCGAGCCCAGGAATCAAACCCGGTTCCTTCTTGCTCGGAGACGGATGTGCTAACCACTGCGCCACCGTGCAGCCATCTTTAAAGTTCTACTATAGATATATATTAAATATAGTTATATATTTATAACTATAAGCAACTATATTGTAACACAGTGGTGGCTGACTGACTAAGACAAAGGTTTATTGAGCTGAAGATTGGGGATTCAATTTCCAGGACCACCAAGCTGCCACTGTTCGACCCTTGAGCAAGGCCATTAATCCTCATCTGCTTATTTGTAAAAAATGAAAAATATAAGGCTATCTGATAAATGCTGTGAATGTAAATTTAATCCATGATTATGAAATCAATACCAAATGTATAATTGTCTCTTGCTGTCTGTTCTTTTTTCAGAACAAATTCTGTTCCAAACGTCACACATCCACCATATCCCCTATATCAACCCTGCTCCTTCTGCTTTCATGAAGATGTTGTTGCTATTTTTATGATATGTCCAATGGAAAGTCTCTAAAATAGGAAATGAAAGAACAACGGCAGGAAATCTTATAATAAATGGTATATGAATAAATTTGGACAATTAGCTGGATTTATCAAATAATTTGAGGCTAAAGCAGAGATCATAAACTGTAGCTTCATATCTCATTACAAAGTTTAACATAATTGTCTACAATCGCCACCAATTAACCTTAAATATTCAAATACGTCATTTCTATACAAGGATGAATGGTCCAGGATTAGGCCACCTCCATCTCTCTCTCTGTGGAATTTTTCTTCTGTGTCCCCTGGTGGTGAAAACTCAGAATGACACAGAGCCCATTGTACTGGAGGGGAAGTGTTTGGTAGTGTGTGACTCCACTCCAGCTACAGAACCAGGAGGTAATGCACTGGGAATGTCAGTTCGCTCAGGTTCAGGGCGTGTTGCCTTTTCTGCCATCCGCAACACTAACCATGAGCCATCAGAGATGAGCAACCGGACAATGACTATTTACTTTGATCAGGTCAGTATTTTTAATTGAATTATAATATATTTAGGGGTCCATACATCAGCTTGGAACACCTCTTCTATCGCAAATAAATGTGTTTATATCAAGCCAAAAAGTAAGGCAAATTGTCACAAAGAAGCTTTACAGATACTGGGATATCCACAATAAGATAAGATAAGGTGGAAAGAAATTATAGCAAACAATAAATGTATTAGGAAAAGGTCAGATGGATGGATGAATGGATGAATACATAAATAGTCAGATGGATGGATGGATGGATGGACAGTTGGGTGCATAATGGATAGAAATAATAGAAAAATTGCATGAACTAATTTTTAAAAATCTGAGGAAAAGGGAAAGGGTGGAAGGAGTTTTTTTTCTGTTACCTAAATATTCTGTATGCTCTCTGTTATACATCTAAGGTCTTGGTGAACATTGGTAACCATTTTGACCCTGCACGGAGCATCTTCCTGGCACCAAGAAAAGGGGTGTATAGCTTCAGCTTCCATGTGGTCAAAGTTTACAATAGACAGACGATACAGGTAAACCATAACACTAAATAGAGTATAATCAGTTTCACCAATTAACACAGTCGGCCTCCTCATGATACCTGCTATCTCCATTTCTGACCTTTTTCAGGGAATAAACTGAATGAAAGTAGAAATAAGATTATTGTGTGTGTGTGAATTTACCCCAAAACAGCTAGATGGAGCCAACAACTTTTTTAAATAGACGCAGAGGATTATTCTAATTTGTATCATGCATAATCTCATTTTGACAAAACATGGCGATACCAGGTTTCATCAGCAGGCCAATGACATGTAATAATATTATTGGCTGTGGGACGCATACAGTACTATTCAAAATGCTGGAGAAACTGCATTAAAACACAATAAATTAATTTTTAATTTCGAAGGCTTTTGTGTTTTGCTGTGAAAGAGTTTGAAGTACAACACTGGTCATGAGCTATGAAGCATTAACTTTCCAGGAAAACTTTGTGAAAGATTGAAATTGTTCCAGCACTTAGTTAGAATGCAATAACTGGCGACTTCAAAACAGCTATACAATGTATGTGGCATTCAAATAAACCACTTGTTCTGACAGGCACATATTATATGATAGGTGTCTGGCAATATGAAAAGAATCTACACTTGTGTCCACTTGCATTCTACTAATAAAGGTGACTTCGTGAAGAAGGACATATATTTCGAAAGTAATAAAGGAGCTTTTAACAATACATTGGTATAGTAGAATTTTTAATAAATTCTTTGACTTCTTATACAACCATCAGAAAACATCCCCCATGTGACAATCATGTATATTCATTGAATGGTAAGAACACTGAGTGTAAAAACAGTTATCAAAGTCAGTAAGGTACAGACACAAGTGTATCTCTGTGGCGATCCTTTTCATGCTATCAAACACTTTTATAATAATAATAATAATAATAATAATAATAATAATAATAATAATAAATAAAGTGTGCCTGTCGTTGGAGAACACAAGCATTTTAAATATAAAGTACAGTCAATAGAAATGGGGTGGCACGGTGGCGTAATGGTTAGCACGCTAATCGGCTACTCCAAATTAGCCCAGGTGTGAGTGTAAATGGTTGTGTATGTGTGTTGGGCCTGCAATGGTCTGGCGAAATGTTCAGGATGTACCCCACCTTAGCCCAGTGTTGGTTAAGATAGACTTCAAGACTATAGTAGGAGTAAGCGGTGTGGGTGAGTGAGTGGGTAAATAGAAAATTGAGGTTGCCGGTTATGGTAAAAATCAATACTGGACTTGTTTTCATCTAGATGGGAAACAGATGAGGGAGTCCAGTGTTACAATTCCATCTTACACCACAGCCTCTGTAGCAAGTGTCCACCTACAACTGTACCTATTTTCCCACCTTCATGTATTTATTTTATGTTACAACATAGTTGGAGAATGCTCCATTACACCATTATTCATAGCTCACACTATTTGCAACTTGTCACATTTACCTGGAAAGTATGCACCCCACTGACACATCCCATACCTGTCTCTCCAATCAGGTAAGCTTGGTGTTGAACGGTTGGCCCGTGATCTCAGCCTTCGCAGGGGACCAGGACGTGACACGTGAAGCAGCAACCAATGCAGGACTGGTTACCATGGAGAGAGGAGACAAGGCCTACCTCAAACTTGAACGAGGAAACCTGATGGGTGGCTGGAAGTACTCAACCTTTTCTGGGTTTCTTGTTTTCCCTTTATAGAAGTTTCAGAACTGTTCGTAGAGCCTACTTTAACTGTTTTGTTTTGTGCTAGTGAATGCTATTTTTCCTCATCACATTATTATGATTTGCATCAATGCATGGCTATGCCAACGGCATCGGAAACCGATAACATGACGTCAGTGAAATCAAATGAGCAACATCCTGATATGGGTATTTTATTAAGTTCAAAGTGCAAACGGTTACAGATGGATACATGGCTGCATCCTCGTTTCTATTTATTATCACTAGTGCCATCTGTTAATCTGGCAATACAGGTCAGTAAAGAGGCAAATAAAAGACTGATCACTTTGCCAAGAGACTGCAGGTCCCAGTATAAACATTGGCTCTGATCATACTTTTAAAGCATTGTGTTTGTATTAGCTGTGTATTTATTTATTTATATTTAAAGCAAAGGTTGTAGTATCACATTTCTCATAAGCTAAATGATTTTACTGTCTAATTATATATTTACAGAAATGGATGTCATCTTGGAATGTCCTGTCCTATAATAAACCTGCTCTTTAGATCATTATTTGTCTGTAAGCTTCAACATACAGTAGCTACAGCTGTTCCTTTTTCTAAAAATGAATAAAGCCCCCTTTCCTAGCCCTCAGTTGTGTTAAAAAAGCTGGAATATTGAGTACCATGCAGTGATGATGCTGATTTTGTGCCTCCACATCTATGAAATTCCGGTGACAGATGGAGGAGTTGGTGGAGAGTTACATAGGGTTGCCAAATTTCCTGCTGATTCCACCATGCATGCTGTCATTGTTTATTAGTATCAGAGTTCCATATCTCCATGGGACGTTTGTACTAACGAGGACACTTCATACACTTTTAAAAATACATAAATTCAAAAAATTACATGACATACGATTGCTCCTACAATGGTTCTGGCTGCAAGATTAATGATTTATTTATATTAATGTGCTCTGTCTAATACTTTATAACATCTCATTCATAGCGATTTGTATGACAGGTGTCCGGAATGATCTAATAATAATATTAAAATCATGAATAATAATATTTGCTGCGATAACAAAAACCTCAGGGGTGTTAATAGTGGTATCCCACAACCCTAGGATGGTTAGATCCTAGATCACTTTTGTGGTGCTCCATATATAGGACGATGTAGAGCTTAATGGAAATCAAGAGACAGGAGGGAACAGGTATTATTTTAATATGTTCATGTACAGATTGTGAATCTCAGAAATGTACAAAAGCAGCTGATTTCACAGTACCACCAGAGTAGCATTACTGTACAGTGAAAAAGGTCCGTTAGGACTGCAATGGCTCCAGAATTCAGGTCATGGCAAGGTACTAGGTAGTAACATACCATGGATGGGATACCAAACCATCATAAGGCACCACACACCCATTTACACAGTTTAAAATATGCAAAATTCGAATATGATGGAGAACATCCACCTACTTAATATTTTTCGCATATTAAAATTTTATAGTGGACGAAAGACAAAACAAAATAAGCAACATATACTAGGTAAAAGAAAAAAAAAGAAAAAAAACCCTGGAAAGTAGAAAATAGAGATATAAAAACTATTTGTGAAAAATTGCCTTCTGAACCGAGGATTTGTACTTGGGTTGTACTAAAGTTCAACCTGTGTGTAACATTTACAGTAAATACCAAAACTCTGAATCTTGCTAATATAAAAATGTAACGCCAATCCTAGGGTTTGATATCAGGGGGCTTTAGAATGTTTACAAGTGTGTTGAGTTCCTGGAGGTGCTGTTGGGTGTCTCTGCCGCTGTGTCCCTCCATGTATATTCACATTCATGTTATTGTTGTTGCCGATCTGTACTCCTCTGACATTGGATAGGCAGATGCTTATATTGCCTGGGAGGAAGGAAATAGGAGAAAAAGGAAGTCTGAAATCCTTTGACTTAAGAGTTTTTGGTTCCCTTTTATAGCGAGAAAACTTTTTTTAAATTAATATGTCCTCTGGCACACCATAAGGAACAGGATGGAATAACACTTACTTGGAATTGAGTATTGCCGCTGGCAGGAGAGAGGAAGAAAAGGTTTGAGTTTTCTGAAGTGTACTATTTGTTTGATAGCAAGAGTAAATAAATAAAATAAGATTAATTTCCAAACCTGGCAAACAGCTTTTTCATCTTGCTTATAAGACATTCCTGGTAATGTGGGAGAACAATGAACAGCCATGAAGACAAAAACAAATGAGGAGTAGAATATAACTCTAGTAGCTGTGGAATTAATAGTATATTGAGAACACTATACAATATTCTGTTACAATATTCTGAAATCCCAGGGAGGAAGCAACCCCCGTTTGTTCCTAATCTCGCACAGTGTATATTGAATTACACCTGCAATAGGTAGCCTGGTTCACATACCTGCTCTGTTGGCTGAAGGTGTAGGCTTTTCCTAAAAGAGACCATTTTATATGGGCACATTAAAAAAAAATCTAATCTCACTGAATTTTAGTTAATATTACACAACATATATAAGATTATCTAAGGTATTTAGTGTAGAAATGAATACCTTTGAGGAAGTTGCTGGAGCCTTCTCACTAAATTCAGTGTGTTTGTTCAGTTCACCTAGGAGGAGGGGGATGGGGGTGGTGGTGGTGTTAAATTAATAAATAAATTCTGTATAATAATAAGAATTAAAGAATTAAGGTTTGAAATATGAAAGGGGGTTTTATGCTCGTTATGCCATGTATCGAGAAAAATCAAAACAGTTCCCAATTTTACTGAGTTTCACTGACTAAATATAATATTTTACATTTTAAAAACATGAATGAAGATAGTCAGATCATTTTCTTATCTTAATCATCTTGGTGGTGTGAAAGAAATGCACAGTATATGTAGTAAATGCACATGAATGGACAAATGAATGCAGAGAATAAAATGTACCTTTCTTTGTTTCAGGTCCGTTATATGCAAAACTGGAAATGCTCTGGTCTTTTTTGTTCTATAGGATGAAATGGGACAAAAAGAATTTATTATAAACTATAATATATAACATAATACAAACTGGAATGCATGAAAGTAATAACATTAAATGTGGTTAAGTTACAGATTATTGAATAATAACAATAATATGATACAGTGATTTCACTGAATTTGGAAAATGTTGTACCAGCTCTTTCTGAATGCTGTAGACTGCATCAGGCACATGCCTTTTGTGCAAAAGGTATACAGTCTGTGTGACTTCAATACAACCTATAAAAAGAGTGGAATAAGTACCGAATACTTGAAAAGCAAAGTGACTAATAATATTCCATAATAGGAAAAAAAATCCAAAATAAAGAATATATATATATATATATATATGCACACACACACACACACACACACACACACAAATTTTTATTTGTAAATACATTTAAAAACCATGTATCATTTTCCTTCCACTTCGCAATTATGAGCCTCTTTGAGTTGGTCTATCACATAAAATCCCAGTGAAATGCATTTACACTTGTGGTCGTAATGTGACAAAATGTGGATAGGTTCAAGGGTTATGGATACTTCTGCAACCCACCATACATATACACATATACATATCTTGGGGACATCCACCTCGCTTTCACTGAATAATTGTGAATTAATTACAGTGGGGTGTATTATGTAGAAGATGATTGGTCAGTTCCCAAAGCTGAAAAAATAAGCAAGTGTAAAGACCTATATGACAAATTGGCAGGTCTTGCGGGGTGTTCTCTGGTATAAGGTGGTAAGCACCTATTAAAGGTGGTCTATGCTGGCTATGATAGGTAAATCCTGGCTACAAGACAAGGATGTCAGAATATGCAGTGCACTGCAGCTTGCAATGATTTTACAATCAAAAAAGACTTAACCTGCAGAATATTATACACATCACTATTAGCTTTTAGCCTGACAAGGACTAAATTTGATTCTTACATCCTTTCATTTACTGATTAAACTTGCTGTGTCCATGTAGATAGACATTATGATATGACATTAAACCCTCCAACACAAAACTATGATAGACGTGATACACAAGTGGAGCACATTAAGGCACAGGAGCTTACGCAGGAACGTGGGTCTTTCTTTGGGATTGCCATGCCAACAGCATTGCATTAGGTCAATTATTTCGCCAAGTCCCTTTGCCTGGCTGCTGTCAACAGATGTCAGATCAGGCCTGTCACCTTCACAGACACGAAACCGCACCAAACTAGAAAAGGGTGCTGGCAGAGAAGTGAAAAACATTAAAAAGAAAGTGGGGCAGCAAGAATCTAAAGAAACACATATGAATCTACAGTTGGGTCTATAAGTACAAATAATTTTTGTAAATTTGTCTCTGTACAGCACCACACTGGATTTGAAATGAAGCCATTGTGATGTTATTGAAGTGTACACATTTTTTTCTAATTTGAGGGGGTGAACAAAAGTATTGCATTTAAACCATTTTTAAGAATTAAACTCTATAAATAACAATTAAAACCATTTTTACACTTTCCCAGGTTCAACAGTAACTGGACAAACTGTGAGGTCCCGCCGTAGGCTTTAGTCATGTCTGTTCGTTTTGATCTGCTCTCTCCTCTCCGGTGTGTGTGTTCTCTGATTACAGGCTTCGCCCTGATTAGCTCACCTGTTCCTCATCCCCACCGAAGGATAAAATGGGGCTGCTTACCATGTCCCAGTTGCCAGATCATCTTGGTCCGTCATTGTATGAGTGCTCGCGTATCACAGAGAGAACTTGGTCCGTCATTGTATGAGTGACTCATAAAGTGAGCGCTGTGATTTGAAGAGAGCTTGGGCCGTCATTGA
The DNA here is from genome assembly GCA_028564935.1 of Neosilurus hyrtlii. Taxonomy (NCBI): domain Eukaryota; kingdom Metazoa; phylum Chordata; class Actinopteri; order Siluriformes; family Plotosidae; genus Neosilurus; species Neosilurus hyrtlii. The sequence continues at coordinate 5,629,488 of JAOUQZ010000032.1, forward strand.
ATGAGCGTCGCGTATTCTCGGAGAGAGCTCGTGCCGTCATTGCGAGAGGATGTATCTCAGAATACGCACCGTGATCCAGCCGACAGTTCATAGAGTGTTTCATGTTCCACGTTTTCCGTGTTCCTAATAAAGGATCCGTGGTTGCACTTTATCCTGATCTCATCGCCTCTGTCCTGCGTTTGGGTCTATCGGTTCATAGTATCGCCATAAAACAAACTAACATTTTTTTTTTATTTATTGTGCTTCCTCTTTCAGCAGTAACATCATCAATAGCCACCAGAGGCTCAGTTTCACTTGCAGCCAGACATGAGCATATCCACCATGTTTGACTAAATATGTGTGGTACATTTTGGATCACAAGACTTTCCTTTCATTCTGGTCTTTCTGGTCACGAGTGTTACCAGTAGTTTGCACATCTTGATGTAAACCCTCTTTCCGTATTTGCATTCAAGAAGGTGTCTCCTGATTATGGGCCTTGACAATCATAAGCCTACTCAAAAAGGCCTTGACTGGACTGGATATTGTTTAACAGCCAATTGACACAAGGAAAGTATTCTGTGATCATCCAGTTTAATTGTCTTACATGGTCATCCAGGTCTTTTGGTGTTGCTGAGCTTAGCAGCGTATTCCTACTAATTAAGAATACATCGAATGTTGGATTGGACCACTAAGGTTTTTGCTATTCTTCTGATAGGTATATTTATTTTATGCACCAAGACATTGGTTTTAGAACACCACAGGGTAGTGGTGGGTCAGTGGATCCGGTTTTGGGTTGCTAATCTCATGGTTAAGGGCTCAAAGCACCAAACCACCAAGCTGCCACTGTTGGCCCTTTGAGCAAGAGCCTTTACCCTCAATTGCTGTTGTATAAAATGTAAGTCCCTCTCAATAAGAGTGTCTGCCAAATGCTGTAAATGCAAATGAGCACAGATTGAAAGTCCTCATAAACACGGCTTTCATTTGTGGGCAGTTAGAGAAGCGGGTTTGGGACCTGACGATCACTAGTTCGATTCCCGAACTATCAGGAAAAACGTGCAATGATGACGGGAGTGAGCTGCACCTTCCCTTCCTCCACCGTCATGGCTGAAGTGCCCTTGAGCAAGGCACCAAACCCTCTGCTCTGAGTGTGTGCTCACTGTTTAGGTGTGTGTTTGCGCAGTTTGGATTGGTTGAATGCAGAGACAATAATTTCACTTGCGAGATTAATACAGTAGATCAAAAAATTGAATAAAAAATCAACAGCAATCCAATGCAAATTGGATAAACTTCAGACATTTCATCTCCTTCATCTGTTAAAAAATTCTGCTTAACTTTTTATCATTCTAAATATTTTTGAGATCATGAAAATAAAGGGAACTATATATAAAAACAGTTAACACAATCTTTTTTGTTAATCCCCTTGAGTTAAAAAAAAAATTCTACACTTTAATTACAGCTTGACGGCTTAATTTTTTCTCCATTGTGGTGGTGTACAGAGACATATTTACAATAATTGTGGCACTGTCCAAATACTTATTGACCAAACTGTGTAACACATGACTATATGTATTCATAACTGATTTGTGGTTAAAGAAATCATGGAAGACTCACTGGTGAACGGCTGTTTTCCGGTGATAACTGACCACACCAATATGCCATAGCTAAGACAATAATAGGAAAGAAACCAGATTGAATGCTTTGAGTACATAAACGACTCACAGTTACTCACAAAGCTTTTATTCAACATTTATTTTACCTGTAAATATCAGAAGAAATGCTAGGGACATATGGAGAGGACTGAAATGCTTCTGGAGGCATGTAGCTTGTGGTCCCACCTATTTCCTCATCATTATCTTTATTCACTTTGGATGTACTTTTAGCTAATTTTGACAGACCAAAATCTGTGAGCTGGAGTGAATAAGACAGATAAACAGAGGTACTACTCAGAAATGTCAGACTCTTTTTATCTCCTTGACTACTTGGTCACTATCCATCATTAAATTGTTTCATCATGTGTCTGACCTTGGCATTGAGACTGTCATCCAGAAGCACATTGCTGGGTTTCAGGTCCAGATGCAGGAGAGGCGGCTTCAACTGATGGAGGAAGTTCATTCCCAGAGCAATCTGATTAATTATGCGGAAGGTAAGCGGCCAAGGTGGGGGTCCATTCAAAGTCAGCTGGAGGTCTGCCAGAGATCCTTTCTCCATGTATTCCATGACTAAACCCATCTTAATACCAGACATGCTGCCTTGATCTTGAGGTTTGTAAACACCCATAATTTTCATCACGTTGGGATTCTCACCATAACGCATCAAGTCTGCCTCTTGAAGGAGACTTGAGCAGGAGCTAGAGAGGAAACACATGGCAATGAGCATGTCCTATGTGAGGTCTATCTTCAGTGACCGTGCATATTTAGTCAAAGGTTATTCTCTTATGCAGCAGGATACTACAAACAAGTCACGGTTTTTACTTTTATGTTTATTTAATCATTTTTAGCAGATTTTTCTCTTGCGCAGACAAGAGCAGGAATGCATTAGGTCAGCTGGCTACTCTAAAACACTCATAACTGTAAATGTGAGTGTGGATGGTGGGTTGTGACATTAGCCTGATGATTGTTTCTGTCTGTTTGCAATAAACTGGTGACCTGTTCAGAGTGTACCCTGCCTCTGACAAGCAGTATAGATAATGGATTTATGAATTAATTAATAATTGATAATGCCACAAAAACAAAGAACATGATAATAGTGTTTTTTTAAACATACAGAGATAAAATTATTGGGTTACTACAAGAGCACTCCAAAATGTGCATGGTACCTCTGCCAGGAACAAATGGATGATTATAACTTGGCTTAATTATAATGAAATGTCTCCCCTAGGGGGGTGTATGATGAACATTTTCACACATATTAATGATTTTCGGGATTTCAGGATGCAATATATATACACAGATTCCATGCACGGATCACTTACACACATAACGGTTGGTTACCTGTACCATACTCTATTATAAACAAACAAAACAAAAATCAAAATCCATGCAAAACTGTTTGAGTTATCATGCTCACAAACTAACTAACCAACACAAGTGAAGACACTAAAGAAGCACGGTGATAGGTGATAAGCCCGGTAATAGGGTGCTGGATTACAGATTCCAAGGTCAGGGGTTAAAGCCCCACTATCAGCGGGTTGTTACTGCTATCCCCCCCAGTGCAGCTAACTGGGTTATCAAATGCCAGCCATGTCTCTCACTGTCTGTGGTGAGAGGCATGTAAAAGAACCATTGCTCATTTTCGTCAAGAGTAGCTGCATTGCCTTCAAAGTGTTTCTGCCTTGCGATGGCCTGGCGAGCTGTCCAGGGTGTACTCTGCCCTTGCCCAGAGTCGGCTGAGAATGGTACCAGCCACCCCGCGACTCTAATTAGGATTAAGCGCTTCAGAAAATGAATGAATAAATGAATACAAGAAAAACAAGGGATATAAAAATGAAAGCAGGAGTGAGGAAGGAATGAAATGAAGTGGAGTGCATAGTAGTATTGCCAAATAAATTTTTAAAGCTTAAAATGATAAAAGGGAGTTAACGCATGTGTTTGCTCCACCAGTCATTTTCATTTATTTTATGTCAGTATTAATCAGCTACAAAGATATGTGATAAGTATGAGACACATGCACTTATCAGCTGTCACAATACATAAAAACTCTATATTTACCCATCATAGTTATGTAGTAACTTTACGGCAACATCCATCCCCCATGTTTTATGCTTTGCCTTATGGATCGTTCCAAATCCACCAGAGCCAATGAGTTGCCAGGACTCCAGACAGTCATCAGAAACAAAAGTAGTTCCAGGACAGCTGGACAGGTCCATTTATCTGTATTAATAAAAAATAAATAAATAGGCTTTTAAAAGGACATGCACTGCATAATTTTGACACTAGGTCTCCTTTATTTAAAAAAAATACAAATAAATTAACCTAGCAAAACATCTTGTAACTCTTTACATGAATATCATTGACTTAAAACTATTCTCAAGCTCAGATCAGAACTTCGGGTTATCCGAGATGAGAAATCAGGTCCAGTCAACTCTGCACCAGTTCCTGAAGGCTGACTAATGCCTGATTTGTGCTTGTGTGAGCCAGTATTCCCAAAAAACTAATCACCGTTCACCATTTCCCCTAATGAACAACTTTCATAAATGCCTTAATTTACCAAACTGCTTAATCAGGCTAGGGTTGTGGGAAGACTGGAGCCTCTCTCAGCCCACTCTGGGACGAATCAAGGTACACCTTGAACAGCTTGCCAGTCCTTCACAGGGCCAACACCATTCACACTCACACCTAGGGGCAGTTTGAAACAGCCAGTTATCCAAATGTGGGACTGTGGAAAGGAAACTGGACTGCCTGGAGGAAACCTCTCCAGGTCAGGCAAGCTCCACACTGAAACACCCTCGTTAAGCCTGGGACTCGAGGGCAGGACCTTCCTGTTGTCTGGTAGACGTGCTAACCTCAACCGTGCTGCCAAAGTTATAATTTTCAGTTCTGATACAACTGCAGTCGAGGCGGCCGTAAAATGTGTGAAAAAATTAGCCAACTTAAATTATAAATGTAGCTAATTAAGCTGCAGACACAATAAAAACAATCACATGCAAACAGTAAAGGTGATGAGAAGAAGGGGGCCACGGTGGTGTAGTGGTTAGCAAGTTCACCTCACAGCAAGAAGCTCCTGGGCTCGGCGAGGCCATTACTGTGCGAGGTTGGCATGTTCTCACTGTGCGCGCAGTGCATCGGTTTCCTCCCACAATCCAACAGGCTGTTCCAAAGTGCTCCTAGGTGCGAGTGTGAATGGTTGCGTGAGTGTGCATTGACCCTGTGATGGACTGGCAAGCTGTTCAAACTGCACCACGCCTTCGCCCAGAGCTGGCTGAGATAGGCTCCTGCCTCTCTGCAACCCTAATAAAGGATGAAGCAGTGCGGCAGAAGTATGAACTGATGGGTGGTTGGAAATCAGGTAGGTCTCCTGAAAGGTGAATTCAGTCCTGAACATCACATCACAACCACTTTTATACTCCTCAGTAAACACTGGCTTCACTGCTTTCAGAGTAATTTCAGGTTTTGATATGCAAATTAGCATTATGATGTCATGGGTGGCACGGTGGCGCAGTGGTTAGCACGTCCGCCTCACAGCAAGAAGGTCCTGGGTTCGATTCCCAGCTTGGGGTGTTTCTGTGTGGAGTTTG
>JAOUQZ010000032.1:5647752-5659257 GCA_028564935.1 Neosilurus hyrtlii
AATGATCATGTCTTTATTAGTGGGCAAACCAACAAAATCCGCAAGGGATCAAATACTTTTTACTCTCACTGTACATGTTACGCTGCAATGTTATGACGATAATTTTCCTGCAATGTCCAAAAAACCTGGTTTAGTTTTCACAGAGTGCTTGATAACAAGCATATAACAATTATCAAATTCTGGCAAGTTCATATAACAATTCCCACAGCTTAAACTGTATTAAGATCACAAAGTTTAGTTATAGATAGGGTCGTAGTTCATTAACGCTTACATTTACTTACAACTTAACTTATACAAAATCAACAAACTTTAACTGCTCTTATAACCTTCATTTTTTTATTTATAAGAAGTTGGAACTGGTATACTTGTCTCAAAAGATGCTCACTAATTAGATGAGAAATACTATAATTTTTTCATTTGTGTTAAACTGCTGTAATGGTATTTAGGTGTATATACTATATGTTTTTTCAAAAAACAAAGAAGACAACTATTTACAGTAAATATAATATTCACAAATGTGACTCAAATTAACTGCCAAATAAATTTTTAACTGGATAATCCGGGAAAATAGGGCACTTAGGAATTAATTAAAAAATTATACAACGTTAGGATAACTTTTAAACTGTAACCATGAATTTGTGTGATAGCAAACCTTTTATTTAGGATCTTTTTCAATTTATTTATTTTAATTAATGGCAAATGAAAAATAGTTCTCATGTCTTTTCTTGAGAATTCTGAACCACTGTGTAACTTGTCCATATTTGTGTGTCACTGTCTTTGTTTTTCTCTTAGGTGGCATTTTTTCTCTTTCTCTCTATATCAGTATACACAATCTTGCCTCTTACGGTCTGGTGGGCTATGATCTTCGGTATCGGAGCTAGCTTGTGTCACATCATTATCATTAGTGTCATTGTGTCCGTCAGCCACCCTAGGCCACGTGATATTGCAGTGCAGGTAAGATACACACAGCTATATAGAGGAAAGTGTTAAATCAGAAGAGAAAATGCAAAATTATTCAAATGATCAACAGCTAGATATTTCACCAGCTAACCACATAACGAAAACATACACTGACCCACCTAAAAAAATGCTAGCAGGCATAGCTTTTCAAAGGCAATATTTACATCTGGTACTTTTCATCAGCGTCATTATTTGCATCTACATCCTGTTTCATTCTCCAGCTTATCTGACATAATCAAAATTCTCCCAAAAATATATTCAAAAGATGTATTAATTTCATCTTTGTCCTGTGATAATTTTGGATACATTTGATTTTATTCATCTGTTGATCATCTATAATAAAGATCGATACATGTATTATTGTGCTTGTCCTCTGTGAATATGATATTAAAGTGAAAGTATTAGCAATTACATAACCCCACTCTTTTCCCCCTCTTTTTTAGCTGGTAGCAAATGTAGTGCTGTTTGTGTGTGTAAACGGTGTGGGACTTTTTCACCTCTGGCTTACCGAAAACGCACGGAGAAAATCCACCATAAGCCGAGAAAACTTTAGCTACAACCGGTCCAAACAAGTCTCTCAGAAGCGTGATCAGGTATAAATAAAAATGCACATGCACACACCAGCATGCACAGATTGAATATATTTGCAAATAAAATATGATAAAGCTGTGCAAAGTACTTAATATTGTCAGGCCTCACGAAGATGTAGTGGTTAGCATGTCTGCTTTACAGGAGTTCCTGGGTTTGAGTCCCAGTTTGGGCATTTCTGTGTGGAATATGCATGTTCTTCCCATGCTTATGTGTGTTTCTTGTGGGTACTCAGCCTCCTCTGACTCCATAAGATTAAGCAGTTTAGCAAATAAGTGAGTGAGTAATCTGGCCTTTGCTCACTCTTAACTAAAATCCATACAATAAGGCACACAGTAACTGATTATATGTAAAAATTCAAATCACAGCAACGCATGCTGGTGGTAATTTCTTTAAAATATTACAAGAAAAAGACATTGATCATATATTTCTGTCATCTAATCTTCATATGACCCGCCTCTTCCTGCAGGAACACCTTCTCCTGTCTGTGCTGCCACGATACATTGCCATTGAGCTCAAAGGGGAGGTTGTTAAAGGCCTGTCGAGAACATTTACAGGAGTTGACAATAAGCCAAACTTCCACAACTTGTATGTTAAGCAGCACAAAGATGTCAGGTGACAGCCCAAATAGCAACATGAAATTACACACCCTGTGCATGTCCAGCATCATCCTAGGCTTTCCTAGAAACAATAAAATAGTTGTAATGAATATGTTATTCTTCTCTGCAGCATTCTGTACGCAGATATTGTAGGTTTCACCATCCTTGCCAGCACCTGCACTCCCGAGGAACTTGTCATTGTCCTTAACAAACTCTTCGGCAAGTTTGATGACATTGCCAAGGTGAAACGTCTCTCATGTTATTCATATCTGTATATGTTGCTCCCAATCTGGGCAATTTCCTGCCAAAAAAATGTATATTTCAGAAAACTAGGTGTGTGTATAGTGTATTTTTCTCTGTTTGCTCACAGAAAAATGAGTGTCTGCGCATCAAGTTTCTAGGTGACTGCTACTACTGCGTTTCAGGCCTTCCAGATCCAATCCCTTACCACGCACGCAACTGTGTACAGATGGGACTGGATATGTGCACTGCCATCAAGTGAGTCAACATGGCTTCAGTTATAATACCATAACTGTCCATAGCTGGGGAAAAAAAACCTCAAAGGGTTACCAGTGTGTTTTTGCTTTATATATTGTTTTGTTTGTCAATGTATGGACACTCAGTAAATCATTCACTTGTATTTACAATTATTGCATTTGGCAGACACCATTATCCAGTGGAACTTTTATAATTTATATTCATCAATTAAGGGTTTAAAGACTTTGCTTAAGGGCCCAACAGTGGCAACTTGGTGGTCCAGCCTTCAGATCAGTAATCCAGAACCATAAACACCGTGCCACCACTGCCCCACCCTAGTTGAGTCATCAGGAGCATACAGTCCTTTCTTTCTTCAACCACCAATAGAGAAATGCCTCAGTGAGGTATTTGGGTGAACTTTGTTTAGAAGCTGGGTGATCAAAAAGCTTCAGTAATCCAAGATGCAAAAGAACATTCGATCAATTATTCATTTGGCTGAAGTCTGTCTTAGTGGACTCTGGGCGAAAGAGAAGTGCTACCTTAACAGCTCGCCAATTCATTGCAGGGCCAACACATAGAACTAGTCACATTTGCACTTACATCAATCAAACACCAATCAGTCTAATGTACCTGTCTTTGGGCTGAGAGAGGAAACCGGAGTACCTGGAGGAAACCCACGAAAGCATGGGGAACATAAAAACTCTATACAAAAGTGGCCTCAACAAACACAGGTCCTTCTTGCTGAGAGGACATTTTCCTGTCATCTTGCTCCTCTGCTTGTCATGGAGAGAGAATTGATGTGAGCAAGGAACTGCACCATCTTTCTACCCCAACAACAATTATTTTTTGCACAGGCTCTATCCTTCTTCCTGGAGGCCAATAAGTATTACATTGGACAACATGCTGGACAGTCATCATCAGATAAAAATAATGGACAGTCAGCAGCATTCGGTCCTGCAATGGCCTGGCGAGCTGTTCAGGGTGTACCCTGCCCTCACCCAGAGTCGGCTGAGATGGGCGCCATCCTAATCAGGATTAAGCGGTTCAGAAAATGAATGAATGAATGAGTCAGCAGCATTTTAGTCACAACATTCTAGTTTACTAGCACATATTGATATGTCTTCCCAATAGTGCATTCTACTTCATTTGTGAGGCCTGACAGAAAAAAAATTAGATGCATAAAAGGCAAAAATCTTTAAAGTACACTCAGTAAAAGATTTGTGGTATAAAATTTTTCACCCTGATAATGCACTAAAGCCATACATTGTTTTAATAACAACCTCTGATCCTGTTTTCCACAGTAATGTGAGGGAGGCGACAGCTGTGGACATTAACATGAGGGTTGGCGTGCACTCAGGAAACGTGCTTTGTGGAGTAATTGGTCTGCTCAAGTGGCAATATGACGTCTGGTCAAATGACGTAACTCTAGCCAATCGCATGGAGTCTGGAGGTGTTCCAGGGTAAGACAGCTAAGGACTGACTAGGTCGAATTCTGTTTATTGTATATTAAGTATTTTTGAAGAAATTATTATTGTTATCACTTAGATGTATTATCAGTATTGCATACTTCTTTGAGAGATACAATCTTTCTTTAAGAAAAATGACAATCTGCAGCAATTGCACAGCCAGAAGGAGTTTGAGTGTGTAATACATTTCCTGACCTTTTTGGCTAGAAATGTATAGAAAACCTGAAACTGTATCATCACAGAGTCACTTTTAAGATTATATGTATCAAAGATAAGTAAGTCAAGTAATCCAACAACCTGCTCTGACTTATAATAGCAGACCATCATTTTTCAAAAACAGATGAAAAGATATATACTAATATTGCCACATTGCCATGTTTAAGGTACACACTTACTTGTGAATAATTGATGTGTTTTATCTTTCATTATCAGTTAATTTTGGCTGTGTACGAAGGTTTTCTGGTAAACCCACCCCTGCTCATGGTCTTGGTACCTCTTATTCACCTGTTTTACAATTTCCATTTGTTTTGTGCACTAGTACAATACCGATTCGTAGAAAGTGTAAAATTCTGAGATCAAGTGTTCTGCACTCTCACTCTCTTCAAGATAAAAAATGTTTACGAGCATCGACAAGGTGCGCGACTATCAACCTGGAGACCTCCCTGGTCGGTGGTGGTCGTGTGATAGGGAAGGCAAAAAGTTGATGGGTGGGAATTGGATACGACTAAAATTCGGGGAGAAAAATGGGAAAAAATCCAAAAAAATATAAAAAATAAAAAGTTTAAATTTTCATTGCACCCTGTGCAGGGGTCATTGATACTTGTGAACATGAATAAGCAAATCGTTTCAATAAGACATCGTGGGTGATTGAATTTTCCAATTTCTAAGAAAAAACACTGCATTTCATGTTTATTTAAGGGAAGTTTATGGAACCCTTTAAAAAGAATTCTCCTCACTGTGTCACTCATTTGCTGAACCACTAAGTCCTATTAGGGTCGTGGGGAGGCTGCAGTCTGAGTCAGCCAACAGTAGGTGAAGACGGGTTAACCCTGAACAGCTCGCCAGACTATCGCAGGGCCAGGACACACACAACCATTCACACACGAAACCACACTTGGAGCAATTTGAAATAGCAAATCAGCCTAATGTGCATGTCTTGTACTGTGGGACAAAATCGAAGACCCCATAGAAAACCCATGCAAGCACAGCGAACACATCCAAAATCCACACAGACATGCCCAAACCCAGGATGTGAACCCAGGACCTTTTTGCTGTTAGGTGGACTTGCTAATCACTACATCACCGTGCCACCCAGAATTTTCCTTACAAGTCTTATTTTTCAATTATAGAAGGGTTCACATTACAGAAGAGACGCTTGCAAACTTAGGAGGGGCATACCAAGTTGAGGCCGGGAACGGAGCCAGTCGGGATTCTGCTTTGGAGGGGAGAAAGACCTACCTAGTGATTGACCCCAACACACAGAAGAGCACTGATACGAAACCAAAGGTGATTGTGATTTTTTATAGATTGTTTGGAAACTTTATGTTTAAAAATGGAATTTAATGACAGAAATTACATTTGACTTATTCTTGTATTGATGTATTTTGTTGTTGTCATTTTACACTTACACTTACAGACACTTGACACTTACATACATACAGTGTTACTGTAAAATTGCCACTGCATTTATATTTGCATTTATATTGCATCTTATTGCATTTATTATGCATTTATACTTAATTTTATATATATTTTTGTATACTATATTTTATTTCTATTTTATTTTATTAAAATTTTTTACATTTTTACATTTTATATTCATATTGACTTAACCTATAAAGTCCTTTAAATAGTTACAGTTATTGTTATTTTACTTTTCTTCTTGATACTGATTTTTTTCTTCAAATTTTAGGACAGTCGCAACAAGCATTTCACTACATATTGTACTGTGTATGATTTTGTATGTGAGAAATAAAATTTAATTTGAATTTGAATTTGAAATTTTTGTGTTTTTAGTCCAACACTCTGATGCACAGCGGTAAACCAAAGCAGCGGGCTTCAGTGCGAATGTCTCAGTATCTACAGTCCTGGAAGAGCATCAACCCATTTTCAGAGCTCAACCGATCAGAAGACTCTGTTGCTGCCCCATTAAGCCCATCAAGTGACTTCAGTCAATCACAAGGAGAAATGGTGAGTGCCAAGACAATTCATATGAATTTTTATTGCATTAGAAATTTAGTTGTTAAAAAAGAAACTTAATCCAAATGGCAGATTCTGGCAGTTTCTTCAAGAATATTATTGACTGTCTTCAGATGAAATGCTAGAAATGTACCGTAGATAAAACTCATGACAACACTTGCGAAATGTAACTTACAACTGGGGTGGCAGGGTGGTGTAGTGGTTAGAACATCCACTTCACAGCAAGAAAGTCCTGGGTTCAAGTTCCTAGGCTTGGCGAGGGTATGTCTGTGTAGAGTTAGCATTCTTGCTTGGGTTTCCTCTGTGTAGCAGCTAGTTTCAGGCAAGTTGTGATCTTTTTTTGCAAATTAAGTTTGTAAATATGATGCCAGCATTATAATATTTTATGTTGTAAGTTCAGTACTGACATTTTATGGCGATTTTATGATGTACAGGAATCAGTAAATCATCAGCTATTCCCCCCCAGCCAAGAAAGGAGGTATTATACACAGATTTACTCTGTTTTTATACTAAATGGTGCTTTAAAGACATAGTCTTTGTTTAATTATGTGTATTTCTTCTGCTTTCTATTGACAGACATTCATTTCTGTTGGAAAATGGGTCAGTGGAATCATTGGACCCATTAGATACTTTAGGGTAAGAGAAAAAAAAAAGGAAATCAGCATTGGGTTTTTACAAGTATACTTTTTTTATCATCTATCTTGGTTATGATTGCTTTATCTCTATTATGATTAGGTCAAAAACAAAGAAACTCCACTGGTTGACGCTGCTTTTCAGGGATATAAATATGGAGAAACAGGTGTGACAGCTGTTTGTTTGTATGTGTATTAACAGTAAAATAAATTGAAAGAAAATGTATAATTTCTATTTGTTTGTTTGTTTGTTTTGCAGTATCTGATGAGCGATATTAAGGATATCCACCAGTCTGCTGCCTGTCTTGCTCTTATCTTCATTGCCATATTCACTGTACAGATGCTTACCTCACAAAAGTAAGTGAAATTTTCAATCAATATAATAGAAGTTGTGGAATAATTATTTTAAATACAAATTTTTATCTATCTTTGATCTTGTATCTATCTTTATAAAGAAACATACCTCTGGCGATATCATATGGAGTTACCCTTCCTGTCCAGTTGCTAATACTCCTGGTGATCAGCATAGCATTTCTACAGGTACAAGCACCTATACACATGCTTAACCATGTAATTATAAAATCAGTCAATCATGTGGCAGCATCACAAAGCGTGCGTGTACATGCTTTAAGTGTCTTTTAAGTTATATACCTCTGTATTGGTGAGGTAGGATTCTAAACAGTGAGTATTTAGTAATACTGTGACTCAGACTGAGTATCCAGATTCCTGTAATTAATAACTGCATAATGAAAACTTACCTGGATACACCTTCAATTTTTTCTGTGTAGTATTGTGTAATACTGTCTAATGTACTTGTGCATGCACATACAAGTCAAAAACTTCAGTTAAAGTTTGCTACTCCCAGTCAGGCTGGTTTGAGAAATCCCACACTAGGGGTAACAGAGAATGGTGCAAGGAAAATAAAAAGGAAAAAGAATGGCAGTTCTGTAAGCAGATGATAAAGCTCAAAGGTGCATCACCAGGCCACAGGATGTATGATGCTACCCACACATTATTGTGAACATTAATGTATATCATTCCTGCATGTGTGTGTGTGTGTGTGTGTGTGTGTGTGTGTGTGTGTGTGTGTGTGTGTGTGTGTGTATATATGTGTGTAAGCAGTGGAATTCTAAGTGCAGTATCAAATGGATGTCGTTAATACCATTTGGAGTGGTCACGAAGGTGATGCTGAGGCTACTCCTGGTCTTCACCTGTCTCCTCATCACGCTACTCATGGCCATACTGAACCTTGTAAGGGTCATACAGCATGCACACCTATGCGCATACCCTCGACACCTTCCTTGTCTGGTTTCATTTCTGCAATTTTTTTTCATGTTTCAGGCGTTTATTCCTGGTGATAACTGCCTAAACTCAACCAACAATGCCACAACACTGGACAGTCTAAACCTCTACTCTGTACCAGTAGGAATACTATGATTACTATCGTGATTTGCTTGTTCCTTCTATACTTATGGTTTAACCCAAATACACATTACCTTATCATTATGGTAAATGATTCACATCAGATCTCACACACTGTATTATTCTTAATGATATTATAGAAATATATAGATATGCTAACCATATCGGAAATAATTTGCCCTTGACCAAGCTTTCTCATGTGTTTCTTGTGTCTCCTATGTTTCTGCAGTATTATCTATATTGTTGTTTACTGGCGATGCTGGGGATGGTGGTGTTTGTTCGAGTGTGTTTTTCTGTTAAACTCTTTCTCCTCACACTTGCGCTGGTTGTCTACCTTGCGCTCTTCCTGTATGTGTATTCACCACAGTCTGATTGCTACATGCAGCAACTCTACAACAATTCTAACAAGTAAGAACAACCCCTTAAATAATACAGTAGAGTCAAGTGCAAAATTTTGTAGCTCACATGAAAAAAGTCAAAAGAATTATGTGGGTGTGTGCTACAATAAAACAAGTGATAAGTCAAAGAATCAAATCATATATGCTATAACTATAACCATCATTGTGGGGTTTAAACCAATTTCTATAGCAGTGCTATTCAATCAATTTGGAATGAGGGCCGGGTCATGAAAACAATCCAAAATGAGGGGAGGAGAGTGGATACTTCAAAAGGTGATTTGTCCATTATAGCAGGTTGTGACACAATTGAGGCGGCGCAAAGGAATTAAAATTTTTTTAGTTGAGAGTATTAAAACCAATTTAAATGAAGTATTAATACAAAAAAACAAAGGTGCCGTCAAGATACTGGGCACTGGGTAGAAAAATCTTATTTTTTTGAAACAATAGAAAAGAAACGTTTTTGAAAAGAGTTTCATGTTTTGAATTTTCATATATTATATTTTGTAAATGCATAATAACATTAGTGCTTTGTATCATATTAAGATATATACGCCCAAAGCATTTCTACATTTAAATGGTAAAAAAATAAATACACCACACAAAGTAATCAATCCAGGTGAGCCATATTACAGAGAATTAGGATTTATAACTAACAGACAACACCCACTTCACACAACTGTCCCAATAAAAACAACAGGAGTGTAGAATGGTATCAAATACAACTACAACAATATACTAGAAGTTCTCATTGAAAAGTGGAGTGCTGTAAGGGGCAGTTAATCCAAGTATATATAGTCAGCTCAATGAGTAAATAGTAATATTATTATTCAAAATAATAATGAATAATATTAACAATAATATTAAGAAGAAGAGAATTAAGTGAATATCAAGAAAGAAAAGCAAGGCTTTGAATTTTGATAATACTAAGAGAAAGAGAAAAAAAGAAGTTTGCCATTAAAGGGTTAACTGTTTTACGGGTATTGGGGGGGAGCAAAAGTAGATCCCTTGGAAATGTGTTTATAATATAAGTCAAATATCTTATAATTATATAAGTTAATGTTGCATCACAAATACATTAGTAAAAGTTAATTGCTATTAAAATATGGTGTATATACCTTGATTTTTGGTTTATGCTTTCATTGCATAAACAACATGTGTATTCTTTTGTCAACTACGTCATTTTGACCATGTAGTCACATGATCAAAAAAGGTGAGCTTCATGATTGTTTGTTGATCTTTCCCCATTCATTTCAATGGGATTTTTTGGTGGGGTGTTTGGCTAATTGTGTCGCCATGGTAACGCAAAACGCCAATAAAAAGTAAATGCACACTTCACGGCGCTGAGATGCACGTTTTGATATATACATTGCGCAGATGCACTTTGCCGTTTGGGCTGTATTACGTGCGATGGAAGAAGAATAAGAAAAAGAAAAATAAAGAGCCAAATTTATGTGTAATATGTGTACTCAGGTTTCTTCTCTCAGTTCAAACTCCACATGAACACTAGGCTAATTGGCTGTTCCAAATTGCACTGTAAGATAGTATAAAGGTATAATAGTGTGTTTCAAAGAGAACCCAATAATGCATGAAAGAGTATGCATGTCTTGAAACCACCCACATATACACCACCTAAATACTGGGAGAATTTTTTTCAAGCTTTTTGGCAAAATCAAAATATTCATGCAATAATGTGATAATTTTTCACTTGGTTTTATTTCCCAGTGTTAAACCTGGAGTCCTAAAGGAAGTCAAGATTATGTCAGGCATTTGGCTCTGCATTTTCTACATCACTGCACTAATTCTTGCTCGACAGGTAGGGTTGGTGTCCCATGAATGTCACTTTAAAATTTATGTGGGGTAATGATATAAATAATTCACTACAGTCTGATATATACTGTGTGTCTGCATGATAGGATGAACTGGCCTGTCGAGTTGAGTTCCTTTTAGAGAAATGCTTCGAGAAAGAACGCGAGGAGATGGAGATGACAGAAAATGTCAACAGGCTCCTCCTTGAAAACCTGCTGCCAATTCATGTTACCAATTATTTTATTGGCAAAAATATTGCCAGCCAGGTAATACAAGTATAATAGTTGATTAAACACACACAGTTAAAACATCAGTCCTAATGCAATCTATGCACTTTGAAAAGAACATACAGTACAACAACAGTTCTTCACAGCCTGATTTCACTGGACAAAAGCCTAATAATGTAATATATTCATTATAGCATACTACACATTTTTATTTTGTTGGTAAAAATTTTTGAGCAGCACGGTGATATAATTGTACATGGAGTGCTTTTACATGCCACCATAGACAGTGAGAGACATAGCTGGCCTTTGATAACCCAATTAGCTGCATTGGGGGGACAGCATTGACTCTTTGATAGTGCGGCTTGAACCCCCCACCCCAGGATCAGTAGTCCAGCACCATACCACCGGGCCACAACTGCCTCCATTAGGTCAAATGGCTGTTTCAAATAACTTGTCTCTAGGTGTGAGTATAAGTGTGAATGGTTGTGTGTATGTTGCCCTGCAATGGTCTGGTGAGCTGTTAACGGTGGACTTTGCCTTCACCTAGTGTTGGCTGAGATAGGCTCCAGCCTCCCAGTGACACAAGTGGAGTTAGCAGTTTGGCAATTGAGTGAGTGAGGAAGTATAACATCTGCCATCATGCTTCTTAATTTGGTGTGTGTATGTGTGTGTGTGTGTGTGTGTGTGTGTGTGTGTGTGTGTGTGTGTGTGTGTGTGTGTGTGTGTGTGTG
>JAOUQZ010000032.1:5667702-5685273 GCA_028564935.1 Neosilurus hyrtlii
TGTGTGTGTGTGTGTGTGTGTGTGTGTGTGTGTGTGTGTGTGTGTGTGTGTGTGTGTGTGTGTGTGTGTTGGTTCTGCGATGGATTAGCAAGCTGTTTAGGGCCCTCCGTTGCCCAGAGTCTGCTGAGGGCTCAGATGAAAGATCCATCTTGTTCTGACCTGATCACAGGGAAGCTGGAGCCAGTCCTAGCTGATTCTGGATGAAAGGAGGTGTAAACCCTGAACAGCTCACCAGTCAACTGCAAAAAATAAAAACCTTTTTAAAAAATAAATAAATAAAAACACCATTTAAACTCACATTCTCACCTAGGGACAGCCAATTAGCCTAATGTGCAGTGGGAGAAAACCAGAGTACCCCAATGAAACCTACACAAGCACAGGGAGCACATGCAAACTCCAGACAGAAAAGCCTATGCAAACCACAGGACACCAAGGACTTTTTTTGTGGTGGGAAAATCAGTGTTCACACAGGTTACATCACTGCAGGTAAACAAGGTACAGTATACTTAGTTACCTCAGAAATATTAATAAGTAGGATTTTTATGTATTTTAAATAAAATGTCTTATCTTTTGTTGTTAAAAACAAAAATGACACAAAAAAACAGCAAATTATATTCTTTTAAAGAATGTTATCACCAGTTAAACGTTAGAGTTAAGTTAGAGCACTTAAAGTTTTTAGAGAAATTCCAACTGAAAACACACCTCTCCCAAATTTCTTATTCTATATGATATTTTTTATATGAACTGTTTTATGCAATATTTTTTTATTTTTGATATACTGTATTAATCACACAAGGGAAATTATTGCCTTTGCATTCAACCCATCCAAAGTGAGCACACACACACACACCCGTAAACAGTGAGCACACACACTCGGAGCAGTGGGTTGCCACACACATTGGGGTGCCCAGAGAGCAGTTGGGGGTTAGGTGACTTGCTCGAGGGCACTTCAGCCTTTAATGTGGAGGAAGAGAAAATGCAGCTCACTCCCCCACTGCCACACATTTTTGGTGAATCAAAATGCTGGTTCGGGAATCAAACCAGTGATCCAAAGCTGCTTCTCTATCCATTAGGCTACGGCTGCCCAATATTATTATTATTATTATTATTATTATTATTATTATTATTACACAGACGGCTGGGATGTGTGTCCATGAAGGGGCCAATATGGAAATTGTGGGAAAATCTGAGCCACATCAAGCAGGTTTAGTGGCTGGCGTACACATTCATTAATTCATTAATTTGCCAAACTGCTTAATCCTATTAGAATCACTAGGAGCCTTGAGCCTATCTCTGCTGATTCTGGACATAAGAATGGTATACCACAAACAGCTCACCATCCATCACAGGCCCACACATACACACACACACACACACACACACACACACACACACACACACACACACACGCTCACCTACGGGCAATTTGGGAGAGCAAATTAGCCTAACGTGCATATTTTTTGACTGTGGGAGGAAACTGGAGTACCCAGGGGAAACCCATACAGACAGAAACGCCCTCGCTGAGTCTCAAACCCAGAACCTCCTTGCTGTGTTGCGTGGTGGACGTGCTAACCAAACTAACTAAATCAAAATGCTCAAGAGAAGTTTAAATTATTAAACAGAACAGAAAAAAATTGCATAATTAATTATTAAACATTCAGAAACGTGCCAGTAGTGAATGGCATCATACTGGGACCCACTCATTACTGAACCATTTAATTAACTAAATGATTTTTTTTTTTATGGATAGCACATCATTGCAAAATTATAATCGTTTATTAATATCGCAGCCAAATGAGTCAGGATTTTTTTAAACCCGCATCACCTCGTTTAGCGGATGTAATTGTTTATACTTTCTTATTTTCGAGCCCATAAGAGCGCAATAGTGGAATTTCCCTCAAAGCCACGACTCTCACACTTGCTTTTGATTGGCTGGCAAAAAAACCCTCCCTTGCTGCTGATTGGATTTCTTTGTTGTCCATCATTTCATTTCCTGTTTGCGTTTTTTTTCCCCCCGTGAGCTGAAGTATCAAAGTTTAATTCACAGCGATGTTTATGTTGGTAAGAAACTTTGTAAAGTGTTAACGGAATGTTCTTATTTGTAGTTTTAATTAGTGCTATGTCTCTTGCGATATATTCTCTACTTTTTCTTTTAAAATCTTGGTAATATGCTTTTGCTATGAGTTTTAAATATGTAAAAGTTAGCCGGGTTGCTAAATGTATAGCGCGAGACAGCATCAAGCTTCGCTCGTGCGGACAGAAAGTTTAACGACATTCATGAATAGGTAGTCGTTACCTGGTATTTAAATGACGGATCCTTTTCCGTTTATTTCAAACTGTAGGGTTTTTTGTATTGGATTTCTAACCACTCTGTACTTTTCCATGTCGTGTTTAGTGAGTTTCTCGTGTTTACAATGTCGGCCTTGACGCAACAAAACAGGAGGCGACGCCCCCCAAAAATGTACATTCTGACGTCCGACCACAAAGTACAGGACCACCTGGATGGTACCATTCGGCTGCAGAGGGGGAACCTGTGCCAGGAACAGGAGGGAGGAGGAGAGCGCGGTGGAAGAGGGGACTTTTTATGGGTAAAGGTAAAGGATGCCAAAACACTCCTCTGCCTTATTTACTTTCACAGAAACAAAACCATTACTGAGGTTGCATGTTTTCTATGTTTTCAATGTGTACAGGTTGTAGACAATGGCAGCATGGTGAAGCTTGATAAGCGCTTGTTAAAAGAAATATCTGCTGATCATGCCGGCTTCCTGGAGCCCATTACTGACCTTGAGATGCGCTTAAAAATGCTCTCCAGACCTCACCGGCTTGCCAAATTGGCCGGTTTGCCCCTGGGGTCACCCGTGCTTGTACGGTGTGGCCATTTGGGTGAACTAGCTGATGCTGAGCTTCGTTACCGCGGCCCCTTAATGCGAGGAAGCGGTGCTGTGTATTTTGGAGTGCAACTTAAAGTAAACATGTTAACTGACAAATGGAAGATATTTTTCGAATTTTTGATTCTCTAAATCATAATATTTCCAAACTGAGTATATGACTGAAATCCCCCCTTTCTTTCTCACCCAGGGCTCGGCAGCAGGCAGGGGCAGCAGTAATGGAAGCTACAAAGGCCACCAGCTTTTCACATGTCCTGAACAGTGTGCACTTTTTGTGGCAGCTAGTGAGATTACACCACGATCCTCCCGCAGCGGCAGTTCAGGGGATAATGATGCTCCTCAAACCGAAATAATCAGACCGACTCAGAGCAACCAGAGTTCTAATCATGTCTTAAGTCCAGTTAGTGTCTTAGCACGTACAGCAGAATCGGTGCCAGCTAATACTGTCTTACCTCCGCTGCAAATGGGGCAGAGGGTCTACTTCACCCAGGACATGGTGAATCACTGGGGCACAGTACAGTTCTGCGGGCAGCTTCCTGGCCGTTCATCGGCAGTAGGAGTGTACGTGGGAGTTTTGCTGGTGTGTGAAAGCTGAGTATTGTTTTTTAATAAGTATATGCTTTGTTATAATAATGTTAATATAAATGCATTTTATCACAGTTTATATTAATGATTAATTACTATAGCCACAGGGAGAAGAATGCTGTTTTTATTTATCAGGCCCTAAATAACAGTTGTGTGGTCCTCACAATATATCTACAATTTAAACTAGCTTTTTAAAAAAATGCACAATTTTAATATATAGTATTATTTTTTCCAAAAAAGTAAACCAGCATTCTGGAAAAAAGCACACCATTTCTACTTACACAGTCATAAAGCCACAATTATCCATTTCAAATGCATTTTTTCGCATTTTTCGCCTTCGCCTATGAAGCATGGTTTTGGATGGGTGGTGACGCAGGTTTCTTTTTCAGCCACAAAAGACATTGGAAACTTGCAGGTGCTTCCACTTTATACCAGGATATTTTACTGTCCAGCATCTTAAGCTGGATTAGAACTGGGTCATGCCACAGGACATGGATCCTGAGCAGCAAGTCATATTGAGAAACCAGAGAGTGCAGAGCACTGGCCAGTGGTGGCTACTAATCTGAAAGTCAGGAGTTCAAACCCCTGTACCACCAAGTTGCCACTGTTGGGCCCTTGAGCAAGGCCCTTAACCCTCAATTACTCAGTTTTATATATTAGAAAAAATTTAAAATATAAGTAGCTCTGGATAAGGGGCAGAATTATTGCCAAATTACTGCCAAATGCAGTAAATGTAAATGTTTTGAGGGCTTTTCAGTGGTGGGAAAAAGGTGTTACAAAGTATTACAAAGCATTAACATTGGTAATTTCTTTTAAAAATAAACATTCAAAAAACATCTTTATTGAAAGTTTAACCAAATAAATGATTAGACAAGATAACATAATTTTTTGTTTTTTGTTTAATAATAGTTTTAAATAGGTTTAGTATTAGCTGCAGGTTATGTTAAGTATACATATGCAAACATATCAGAACGAGTGTGTTAATGTAAAGCTGTGACTTATAATTGTAGCCAGTATTATAGTCACAGCTACTGTCATTTACTGACCAATCAGATCTGAGTTCTACCATAATATGGTAAAAAAAATTATTTTATCAGCTCATACTAAGCTATTACAATTGTATGTGTTGTGTGTGTCTGTGTGTCTTTAGGACAGTCCAGTTGGTGACTGGAATGGTTACTATAAAAACTACATGCTGTGCTCCATTCCTTCTCCTGAATACGGCTGCATTCTTCCACTTTCCAGGGTGGCTACAGGTAATGAATGCTGAGTTCAAAACAATTTATATAAATGTATTTCATGCATCCATTTGTCAATAACGATATCTTTAAAATAAAAAAATCATTAATTTTATTTCATCCTCTTTTTTTAGAGACAAGATCAGAGCGCACAGCTCCGGAAATCCCTCCACTTCCCTCCTCCAAAACCTCTCATCAGCCTTCTTCACCTACTCATAGCAAGAACCCTCCACAGACTACATTACCCCCAATCCCCAGCTCCAACCCTCGACTGCTGATAGAACCCTACATGCTGGCCATGGCAAAATCTGCTCTGCAACCTCCAACCTCATTAGCAGTTACAAAAGTTGCTTTAAAACCTCCTCCTGTCCCTGCTGTTAAACCTGCTCTCAAACCACCTCCTGTTCCACCTCATAAGCCACAAGCCGCACCCCTTTCACCCTCCTCAAACCAGTCACACACTTCAAATGGATTTCATAATCCACCCTCCCCACTGGTCTCTGATAAAGTAGAGGCTAGTATGTGGCTAGAGGTTGGGTCTATGGTCGAGGTGAATGACCCACCACTTTTTGGAGTCATTCGGTGGATTGGATACATCAATGGAATTTCAGAGCCAGTGGCTGGCATTGAACTGGTACAACTATGAATTTTTATATTTAAGTCTTGGAACTATTGTTGGGAAAAATGACATGTTTTATCATGTCATGATATTTGAAAACAATTTTTTGGCATAAAAGCCAATTATCAGATTCAGCTATAGAGTGCAGTGAAATTAGGATTTTACAAAAAAGTAAACATGGAATAGGGAGGAATATATCGCAATTTTATTGCACTATTTTATACATTATACATTAGTATATTCTACACAGGACCGACTAGAAATTAAAACCATTATTCCGTGTGGATAATGCTTGAATCAAAACGACAGACTTGGAGTTTGTCATAGGCACTCAAGCAAACAGCATCATTATTGTCGCACTTTAAAATGGAAAAAGTAAACCATAAAAATCTTGTTTTAGTTTGTTTTTCATATCAAAGTGAGGTGTATATACTAAAATTTTGAATTAGTGAGCCCAAAACACTTTGTAGCACAAGCTCAGAGCACCAAGCTCAGTTCACCAGTCTCTGTCATGGTTAAAATATGTAAATATAAATTACAAAAATCTCTTAGTTTGCTTTTTATTATTTTTCTGCATAGTACTTTTAAAACTCTGAACAGGGTTTAAAGAGATGTTGCTGACTTGAATAGTCCCCTGCTGTTCCGTCTCAGAGACTATTCAGAGACCTCCACCTTGCCTTTGGTGCATAATTGTTAATTACTGTATTTAATTAGAAAAACAGGAGCAGTGGTGGCCTGGTGGTAAGGTGTCGGGTTGCTGATCCCAAGGTCGGGGGCTCAAGCCCCACCATCAGCGGGTTGTCACTGCTGTCCCCCCAGTGCAGCTAACTGGGTTATCAAAAGGCCGCTAATATCTCTCACTGTCTGTGGTGAGAGGCATGTAAAAGAAACATTGTTGATTGTTGTCAAGAGTAGCTGCATAGCCGTCAGCGTGTTTCTGCCCTGCGATGGCCTGACGAGCTGTCCAGGGTGTACTCTGCCCTCACCCAGAGTCGGCTGAGATGGGCACCAGCCCCCCTGCGACCCTAACTAGGATTAAGCGGTTCAGAAAATGAATGAATGAATTAGAAAAACAGCGACATTTTAAAATGCCATTTCAAAGATGCAGGAAGAATTCATCTGTTCTATAGTCTATTTCAGTGGATGTGAAGATAATAATGAATAATATTTTTTTGTATAAATTAATTGATCTTTACTGCTTAACATAATGTTGGTGATCCAACAGATCTTTCTTTATGTAGTCCGTGCACACTCCTGCTTGATTCACAGGCAAAATGATTCAATAATTTGTTGGTAATCTTGGCTTTTTCAGGAGCAGGAATTGACTGCTGGCACAGATGGCAACTATCTTGGCGAGCGTCATTTCCGTTGCCCCCCTAACAAGGGGTTGTTCATCAAACTGCGTAACTGTAGACGAGACTCCAGATTTCCTGTTCCTGAGGCACCAATCAATCAGGTGGAGCGCTGCAATTCGATTGGTAAGTGTGTGCTTTACAGAAGGTCTTGTGCCAAACAAGACTGTCAGTCAGTTTTCTAAAAAAAAAAGTTGACTTAAAAGAATTTTTGGACACCTGACCATCTAACTCATATCTATACTTTATAGCATCTGGATTTATTCCCCTAAATTGTTTTAATAACTTGCACTCTTCTGGGAAGGCTTTGCATTCAATTTTTAAGCATTGCTGTGAGGATTTGCCCATTTTGTCACAAAAACAGTTTGTCATTGCAGTTTGCCCACTCTGCCATCTTTGGTAGACAGTGTCTTCATGAATCTTACTATTACAGGTTCCAGTGAAGGGAAATTGTCGTGCTAGTACATAAAAAAAAATTCTGGACAATTGTGAGCATCCAACAGTTTGAGAAAGACTCCAGTTGAGTGCTTTTCTCTGTCAGTATTACATTTTATTGGTTTTCATAGAGAACATTTTTTATTATAAGACAGAAAATGTTTTCTAGCTAGTTATTACTGAAGCTCTGATAATATTAACTGGCTTTGGGTTCTATATAGGAGTTAAATATTCTTCACACCCACAGGTGGGAAATATAATTCTTTTATTCTATAAAAGAATTATATGGCCATATTAGGACTTTTTGTCTTTAACAAACAGTTGCACATTTTTTTGTTCATTTCTGAATTTCAGCATTTGCAGAATGGGGCAGTAAGCGTGTGGAGGAGAACACACCTCCCATATCGGGTCAGGGGGCTCGGCAGTTGTATGAAGGCTTTAAAAAAGGCATCCAGGGCCATTTCAACTCCTGCTACCTAGATGCATCACTCTTCAGGTGAAAGGCACAAAAATTGCTTTTCAGACTAAAAGTCATTGGTTTAACATTTTTTTCCCTTCCTTTTTTTTGGTAGCAGTTTATTTCAGGCTTATGGTGGTATCATTGGTTTGTTAATGCATTATGCAAAACTGTTTCATGTACAGTAACTCAGGTTAAAGTCACTTTATATTCATAAAGAAGGAATTTTTTACTTTATAGTAACAAGTTCATAAGTTCCTGGATCAAACAGCACCAAGGAATTGATTATATATTTATACCCTGGCAGCAACTTTTGTATACATATATGTATACCTTTTTCTAATTTATTAATATTTTTTGTAATTTATTGAGTGATTGGTGTGATGCTATGTGCATAATATCTCTCTTTCCGCTTCTTTCAGTCTGTTCTCATGCTGCAGTTCAGTGGACTGGGTTTTGTTTTGGCCCTGCAATGAAGATGGCCACCGAAGCAAAGATGCTCAGGAACTACTGCGCTGTGAAATTGTCAATCCTTTACGCAGGTTTGTATCTACAGGTGAAAAGTGTGAGTAATTGGCCTTTTTTCTTTATATGAAATTCACAGTGAATCTGACAATGAGTTTTCATATATGCAACTGGCCTGCATATTTCAAAGCACATTGTCTGCTTTTTTTTCACATGGTTAGTGTCAGAGTAATCGACTCAGGAGATAGTACGGTATATCGTCCTGCACACCCATAGACCTCAGCCAATTTGGCTCTTTTGGCTCCTGGCCAGTTGTGGAATTGTGGGGACTCTAAGACGGGATCTCCCAACACTAGGGCGTAAACCTTTTAGAAGGGAAACAAAAACAGTGAAAACCATACTGAAGCTCATGTTTCATTTTCGGAAAACTTGTTATCAGATAAAAATGACTTACGTAATAGTCAACATGCTGTGTGTGTTTTAGTAAATATTGCATCATTAGGAATAATATTGTTGATTGTTGAGGGCTAACACAAAGAACTATTCACACCTAGGTGCAATGTAGAGTGGCCAGTTGATCTGGAGTACGGGGAAGAATCCTGCACAAGCATGTGGCGAACACCTTGGCCGAGATTCAAACCCCAAACCTTTTTGGTTTGAGGAGATGGTGCCAACAACTGAGTCATTGAGCCCCTCTATAAGTCATCTAAAACTCTTCTCTTCAATTCCTAAAAATAGTGTAAATCATGTACAGTCAAACTGTACATTTAGTAGGGATGTAAATCGAACAACAACTCACGATTCAATTTGATTCCGATTTTTGGAGTGACGAATCAATTAAGAATCGATTCTTGATTTAAACCAATGTTAGATTCATAACCATTACAAACAAAGGGAGCCAAATTGTTCAGAGTTGGTTGGGAGTTTAGTGAAGTTGCTGCTCCGTTATTGAAGCTGCTCAGGGATTTGAAGGGGTTCTAGAGAGTTTGTGTGTGAGTGACCTTGACCTACTTTTCAAGGTCACAGTGGCAAAACGGTATGTTAGGTTTCCGGATATTTACTTGCTGAAGCTGGGGCTTTCAAACTTGCTATGCTTTTTTAAACATTTTTAATGTGGCTTAACATTTTTTGAGCACTGAGTTGCAGTGTAAACCTGACCTTGGATTGAATAATAAGGTTTAAATAATACTGTATACATTACTAGGTATGGATATGTGTGTGCCAGTAAGACTATGGCATTGCGGAAGCTTCTGGAAGCTGAGACTCCAGACGCAGGTTTTACAAATGAAGAGAAAGGTAAAGTTAAACACAAAGAAAATCTACCAGCTCTTTACTCTAACAGTGAAGTCTGACAGTGTTCTTTTGTGTACACGTTTCAGATCCTGAAGAATTCCTCAACAAGCTGTTCCAGCTTCTCCGGGTGGAACCACTTCTAAAGATAAGGTAAACCCTTCCACTGTTTTACCTTTTCTATATTGTACATCTGCCCTTTTCTTTTACTTCACTCTTTTTTTTCTTTCTTTCAATTTGTCACTTTTTAAAAATTGTTTTCTCCTCTAGGTCACTGAGCCAGGAGCAACAGGAATGCTACATTTATCAACTTTTCCCTCCAACTCTTCCCTGCCCATCCTCACCTATTCGTTCTCCACTCTCTCCCTCTCTCTCCCCCTCTTTCTCCCCAATCTTTCTTTCCTCTCCCTCAGGTGGACTCATGAGGGTTTCCAGTGTGCAGACATTGCTGGAATCCTCCTTCATGCATACTGGACTTAAATTCACAGAGGTAACATCAAATCTTACAGACATTTTTAAAATGAATGTTGAGTGTTATTGCATCCAATCTCAGATCAGCACATGACCTGTATATGTTAGTAGTGAAGCAGCTTTTTGTTGTTGTTGTTGTTGTTGTTGTTGTTGTTGTTGTTTATTTGTTTATTTATTTACTTTGCAAAGTACAATGAAAATTTCAAATTAAATTTTTCTGACCATCTTAATTTTATTTTGTAAATATAAATGTTAAAAAGTTAAAATTTGATGGCTGCAACACACTCAACAAAAGTACAAAGAATTTTTTTCTTTTCTTTTGAGTTATACTTTTTACCCCTCAGCCGGTTATGGATGAAGTTTGTCCGGGCCATTGTTCGGCTCATATGCATGGCAGCTTTCTGAAATTTTGCATATTTGCATGCTGCAATGCTTTTTTAGTTATTGTTTACCTTTTGCAAAACCATCCATTTTTGTATAAAAATTTTATGTAAATATTTTACACACACACACACACACACACACACACACATATATATATATATATATATATATATATATACATATATATATATATAAAAACACACACACAGTAGTGTGCAGATATTAATGAATTCACCTTACTATATGCATTTTCTTATTTATTTTAAGACTAATGTCCTAATAAATTATTTAATACATTCAGACTAATCTTTGTAACTTCATCATGTCCTTGGACATAAGCTATTGATGTTGTAGAACATCATGAATGTGTTATTAATCCACTTCAGATAGGTACTTATTTTTCCCATTTTTTTCTTCCTACAAGTCATACATGTAATATATTTTTTTATATCCTGATAATTCTTCACCTTCTTATGTATTTTTATATAGTGCATCTTGAATAAATGTAGGGTCCTATGTAAAACGTAATCCTTAATATTAAAGCATGTGTCTCCAGGTAGGTGCTGAACAATTCTGTTTTCTTTTTTTTTCTCTGATCAGGCTCCATCCTGTCTTCCTATGCTTATGCCACGCTTTGGTAAAGAGTTTAAGATGTTTGATGCCATTCTGCCTTCCCTTACACTAGACATCACTGACCTGCTGGATGAGAGTGAGAATGTTTTCTATGTTATTTATCTACCTGTTTATAGTGCTAAAGCTGTATTATTTATATTAAGTGCACATTATAAAAGTAAGTAGTACTATTGTGTTATAATGCTATTTAACAATGATGCATTCAAGGAGAGTAGTTTGTTATATTTACTACATGGCAACCTAAGTGGGGGAGGGGGGGGGGACTAGAATTAGATTGTTGCTGTGTTTTGTTTGTGTTTTTTAAAACCCATTTTCAAAGTTTTAGTATGAATGCAGAATGTAAACTGAATCCTGTCTTCTTCCCTCTAGCGCTTCGACAGTGTAGTATATGTCAGTCAGTGGCAGAGTGGGAGTGTTCACAGTGTTATGTGGATCTGGATATCACACCTGGCCAGTTAAAACAATATTGCAACACCTGCAATGCACAAGTAGGAATATTTATTGAAATCATATCTTTTCTGTTTCCCCATTAACCCAGTGACACATAATCCATGACTACTTCTTTCTGTGTCAGGTTCATGCCCATAAGAAACGACAAACCCACAAACCGGTCAAGGTCAGAATGCCTCAGGGTACGTGGGAGGGACCGGTTCATGGAGCTCGGCAGCATTTAACTCTCTTCGCTGTGACATGCATTGAGACCAGTCATTATGTCAGCTTTGTCAAGCACGGGCCCCTCCCTACTGACTGGCTCTTTTTCGACAGTATGGCCGATAGAGAGGGTAAGAAATTAGACCAGTGAGGAACATCACCTTTGTCTCCCATTTTTATAGTATGTTAATTTTTTTATTTTTATTTTTATTATTATTTTTTATTTTTTGTGGCTGCCTTGTTCATCAGTGTGTATATGCAGGAAAATGTGAACGCATTCATACATTTTTCCAAACATGTAAAACTGATTGTTCTCATGTTAGTACACTGTATTATAGTATATCATACTCGTGTGTAATAAGCATCAAGTAAGTCATATTGTGTGTTATTACATAAATATGATATAAATATCAGAAACTCTACAGAAACGTAAACATATCAGTGATCAGATATTTTTCCTTGGTAAAATAACCTACTTTTTTATCAGTTTATGGAGGGTCATTGATCTGTGTGTCATCCACAGTTTGCAGTTGTAAACTGAACTACATAATTCAGTGCTAGGAAGTTTTAGAAACATTTAGAAACTTTCCTCATTCTTCTATGTTCTTGCTGAGGAATGCTAATCACCCGTGAATTAACAAGGGAATTCCTGTTCCAGATGCATTTGGTGAAACCCACAAAAATGCCATAAGAGTTCAAGTTCAAAACGATCAATCACAGTAAAGCCTGAAAAACAAGTGGAAGTTGGGTTTTTTTTGTTAGTTCTGTCTTTTTTTGAATACCAGAATGTCATACTAAAATTCAGGGTGAGGGGAAGTCTGAAAACAATAAGTGTAAATTATTTTCGCTCACTTTATTTATAATAAAGTGAGCTCATTTATACGTTCCGCTTATTTATTTGCTTCTGCTATTTTCATCCCTGCCTATAGCTATGGACTCCGACCAACGTGCCCACTGCTTTCAGGGTGAAATTATAACGGATTGATTTGTCTTTATGATTTGTTTTGAATAGGTTTATTTTTCTTATATACTGCCTTGTCCCTCATTATAATAATAGTTTGTTTTTTTGGATTGCTTTGATTACAGCGCGCCATCACCATGGCATTGTTTCAACAAATTTGACATCACAACATTTATTTCCATTCAGTGTTGGGTTTATTTATCACCAACATCTTGAGGTAATGACGGGAAAATCAAACAACACCATAAAGTCTTCTCCAGCACACCCCAAAGACGTTCAATAGTGTTAAAGTTCAGGACTCTGTGGTTTCAGTTCAAATGATTCCTCATGCTCCCTGACCAAATCTTTCACTATCTGAGCTCCAATTTTATATCCAGGAAGAACAAGTCCAGTGATGGGATAACGTGCTCATTCAGTACATTAATGTTGCTGAGCCTCGACCTGACCAACTAAAGCAACAATGCCATGGTGATTACATGCTTTTTAAAGTCCTACAAAATAGTAGAGAGTTTAGGCAGCATATGATTTATTTTTTGTCAGTAATTTAAATCACCAGACATTCTCGGTGTTATTTTCTTGGTCCTAGTTTTCCAAGCTACTTTAGCATCGCACTTTGGATAATTTATACATTCAGGAGTAGACTATTTCCAGGTTTTTTTTACGAATACCAAAAACCGTGTTTG
The DNA here is from genome assembly GCA_028564935.1 of Neosilurus hyrtlii. Taxonomy (NCBI): domain Eukaryota; kingdom Metazoa; phylum Chordata; class Actinopteri; order Siluriformes; family Plotosidae; genus Neosilurus; species Neosilurus hyrtlii. The sequence goes on from JAOUQZ010000032.1 coordinate 5,680,815, forward strand.
AAAGCATGTATAAATGATTTCTGAATAAATTTGTTCATAACCAGCTTGAATAATGAGGCCTGTTTTTAGGACATCCGCCATGGAGTGTTCCCAGTAAGTGAGATGTTATGCCACAACTACTATCACAAGCCTAACCAGTGCTGCAATACAATAAATAAAACATTTTGGTAGGGGGCATAGACTCTCACCCTGCGATATTTGAATAATATTCAAGATGCCAAAAACCAGTAATGTTTTGGTTTCCCCATGCCTTTGACAGGAGGCGAGAATGGATTCAATGTGCCGCAGGTGAGGGCATGTCCGGAGGTGGGACGCTACCTGGGTCTGTCCGAGGTCGAGCTCAGCCGCTTAGACTTCGCCCTCCTGAAAGAGCCAGTCCGAAGATTGCTCTGTGATGCCTACATGTGCCTTTACCACTGTCCTGAACTGAGCCTGTATAAGTGAAGTAAAGGGCAAGCAGTGATGCTTGTCCCAACACCACCAAGTTTTCTGCATTTAAAATGCGTGTCACTCTTGCTTTAGTGTGTCACATGTTGAAAGAGGACAAACTGAATGTAGTGAATGGGATAAAGCTGTAAAAAAAAAAGATAGACTAACAGTCAAGGGACTTTTAACACTTTTTGGTAAAATCATAAGTAGTGGCTTCATTTTTCATACAAGTACAATGTGTATCTGCTTTCCAGCTGACACTTTTTCTGTTCATCCTTTAATCTGTACGATACTTGAGGTGTTGAAGAATGTTTTACCGGCAGTGTATGTTTAAATTCATCCTAACCATTAACTGTCATAAAGAACCGCAGCTGCACACATCTGTCTGATTCAGGCAGGTGCTCTTTATTATTGTCCTTTTGTCAGCATTCATATTGAATCTTTGCACTATTCTCTTGTTCCGTGTTTAGCAGCTATAATGAAATTGTAGCTGATCTGTGGCCAGCGCAACTGACACAAACACATCTGTCTTCAGTCAAAGTGATGTCTTTACATTATTACTTGAAAGTAATTACTTTTGTATATGTTGTATAGCTGATTAATGCTGTATAATGTTATGAAATCTACTTTTTAAACATGTCCATTCTTTTTCTTTGGACGGTTATTTAATAAAGTATCATCATTCACTACTTTTTCAACAAAAGCCAGAGAGTCAGAAATTTCACCTTTGCAGGGTGTTTCCTTAAAATCCCCTGGGTATTTAAAATTAGTTGAGTAGGCAATTTTTTATATATATATATATGTATATATATATGTATATGTGTGTGTGTGTGTGTGTGCATGTAAGCTTAACTTATAATTATTAATATTTAATTATTAACAGTTATTCACAGAGTTTAAGGTGTATATCGCTGTCATAGAGACAAGTCATTTCAGCAACATTCATCGGTCCTGAGGTGAATAATTGTAGCAAATACTAAGTGGAAACATTAGCAAAATATCACACTAAAAGAACAATTTTATGATTTATTTTTATATGACCTATAAAAACAGGATGTATTATGTCTTCAGGATGTACAGGTGTTTGGGCGGGCGGCATGGACACTTAAGGTTTCCGGACAATAACTTGAACACAAATGCTCAAATTTAAATGAAAGTCAACACAGTTGTTCTCCAGGCTGCAGTTCAGAGCCGTATTTAAAATGAGGTGGAAAAGGTCAAGGTCACTATAACCTTTTATGGGTTTTTTTAAATATTTGGTTTCCAGCCGTGTGTATCAAACGGGCAAATCTTGCTCCCTCTGGGGGCCATTTTTTACATTTGTAATGATGACAGGCCCAGTTGAACTCCACACAAGCAGCTGCATAAGAGCTGTCTAACCAGTGTCTGTTTAAAGCTTTTCAGAGTTTTTGTATTCACTACATGGTAACAAAGAAAAGCAAACTAAAATAACTTTTTTTAGTTAATTTTTTATATATTTTACCCATTACAGAGACATGTGAAGTGAGCTCTGCACACACAAAGGAGAACTAAGCACTACGTGTGTATCGGTGTCTTTTGAGCCCACTAATTCAAAGAAAAACAAGTAGAACACACTCTGTGAAGGTGTGTGTTTTACACTCAAAGTATTGTTTATTATGATAGCAATGCTCTACCAGGGGGCCCAGATTCCGTGTCCCTTTTACTCTTTGTCACTGTCACAATGATTTGCCAGTGGATCATATGACCTACACCCTCCATGCCATCACCTATTGATTGAACCTCTTTCTCTGACGTCATGACGTACTGAATGACCTACACACACTGATGTCATCAGCTTTGTATCTTTATCATCATTGGATGATTCCACAGAGAGGGGGCACAACAGCCTTACAACACCACTTTTAGTTAAAGTAGCAGGATCATGTGCATGCTCCGTACTTAACATAAAAAAACTTTTACATAAAAAAAAATGCCAAGGCTCTAGCCGCACGCTGTTACCAAGCAGAAAGAGCGGTAAGCACATCTGGGTTTTTTTTCCACTGTATTTCTTACTTTGGCTGTTTATTTTTTTATTTTTTTTTTTTTTTTGTAGATTAATTGCTTCTGCTTCTGAATAGTTTCAGTTTGACATGATAAATGGCCTATTTGTGCCCTGCCAAGAGCTAGCAAAAGCATAATTCAGGGCGATGGAGGGGTACACACTGAACAATGTATGGGGCAGAGTACAAGCAGTCGACATGCACACGCTTGGTTGTACACTAGGTGGCGGTATGCTCCTTTCAGTAGTTTGCGACTTGCCAAACACCCAAGAAGAAGAACTCCCCCTCCTCCTCCCCCAACGACGGGCTAGTTCAGGGAAGAGCACTTAATTTGCTACTGTTACCTAAATATTAATAAACCTCTACGCTTTCCGCAGAATATAATTCTAAACTTGTGTAAACAGATTCTAAAGCTATTTGAAGGTATGTTCGTGTTCCCTTGTCTTTGTAAACATTAACGTTGTAACAATAGCACAATGCTAACGGTTAGCGTTTAAGTAGTCAGAAACTGCGCACTACTGTAATAAACAGCATATAATGGTGTATAGTGCTTACAGTAGTAGTAAAACACTATATAATTTAACATAGTGTAGTAAAACAGTATCGTCTGTGTGTTTTCTTTTAATATTATTCCTCGGAAATGTCTGAGTAGACGCTATGTTCTTTACACAGGACTCAGCTAGTAATTAATGAACAACTCATTGCTAATTTACTGGCTTTATTTATTTAAAGGAAAGTTCTTTATGGAAATACATGAAGCATGTTAGTATTGAAATATGTCTGTGTTTGGTGATCCATGTGCTGATTACTGGATGCTGCTGTATTTCTGTTATTCCTTTGAGAAACTAGAAGCAGTGGGATGTTCAGGGTGGTAGCACCCCTTACTGTGACATCATCACAGAGTCAGTCAGTTTTTGATGATGTCAAAGAGTGTGTGGGTCAGTCAGCAATCCATCGAAATGTAAAGTCTTATGGTGTTATAGCGATTGAGGTGACCACTAACAGGAGCGAAAGAATGTCATTGACTAAAAGATGATGCTAACACAGAGTTCTCCAAAAACATGTATCGGAAGGATGTCACGTTCACAATTTTGATTCCTACAACCAAGTGGAACAGCAGCTAATCACTGCGGCCTCCAGCAACCCCAAAACTTTCTCCCGTCACAATCACACCCACTGCAGACGGGTTTCAAGAGAAACAGAACTTGTCTGGGTGTTTGACATGACTGTGTATTAAATCGCTAAACATTATGGTACAGTTTGTCTTGGAAATTGGATGGACAGAGATGTTTCAGTCCTGATGTGCCGTCTAGTGGACAATATCTTCAATCCTCATAATGTAACTGAAATACACGAACCAGAATGTTAACAGTAGCATGATGAAATGGAGGTATATCATCCCTTAAGTGATGGAGATTATTTTCTGTCAGGTGTCAATATCATATTAATGAGAAACCCAATATAGAAATCGTGGTTCCAGAATACAACGCAGGTTGCACTGGAGTGTGGCTCGGCTAGCCGACAGTCTATGCGATAGATCATTGTAGAGAATAATTCCCACTAGTATCTTCAATAGCTGGCATTGTGGGTAGTGGCAGAAACTGATAACCAGAATTAAAAACATACACAAGTCCAAAGTCATGGTTAAATGTGGATATGAGGTTCTTCTACAGCCTATAATGTATGTGAATTCAAAAAGGATTGCATATTTACAGAGACTATTAAGGGCTTTTGTTAAGTATTAAAAAAAATTTTTTTTGACCAAAACATGAGGACTATAAGTATTGTCATGCAAAACATTTTTGGTGCATCTCCCCAAGCATGATTTGTACCTATACATACCATGTCTAAACTATAAATATACTAATGTGATCTTGATTAATACTCAAGAATCTCAAGACTTCAGGAATGAGCTTTGGTAGCATAACTTACTCTTGTCGCTAGATAGTCAGATATGTAATGTTCATTCTTTTTGTTGTTTATTAGTAAACAGAGCCATGTCGTCACTG
>JAOUQZ010000032.1:5690794-5706195 GCA_028564935.1 Neosilurus hyrtlii
ACAGGCCAGTGTGGAACAAAAACAATAATAATTCAGGGTCAGTTCGGCTTGGTGTAACAATAAGACTGTGTGTGTGTGTGTGTGTGTGTGTGTGTCTGTGTGTGTGTCTGTGTTTCTGGCATGACAGGGTTACAAATCATTACGAAAAGCTGAAGAGCTCCGGCTCTCTGTCAGCTATAATGCTTGCACCATATTGCATGTTTTCCATAGTAAAATGATCTTCAGCCAAATAGTAAAATAATCTTAATCCACTGCCATGATAGCAAAGGATCATTTTATTATAAACACTCCTGTCCATTTACCCCCACAATACCTGAGGAGTGACCACAGAATAAAGCTTTAAATCTTCTTGGTCTCAAGCTTCATTTGAATATTTATTGCCAATGGACTTGAAGAGCAATTCTGATGAATCATTAAATATTATTCTTCATAGTGAACAAGGTGCTGGTGTCAAGTGTATTGTTGAAAATCTTGGATTTACAGTGACTACTAAATTCTAGAAATTACCTTAAATATAAGTTTATAACATTTTAAATCTCAACAAAGACAGAATGTATTATTTTTGTTATTGTTATTTTCTGAACCACTTTATTTTTAATGAGGGGCGAGAGGCCAGAGCCCATTTCAGCTGACACCGGGGCAAAGGCAGGGTACACCCTGAATATTTTACCAGGCTATTGTAGGCCCTATATCATCATCATCATCATCATCATTATTATTATTATTCGTGTTATCCATACTTATACAAATGCTGTAAAGCCATGAGCTCAATTTTGTTGTCGCATCCATGCTCACATGCCTGTGCGGTCATTAAGGGTCACGGATGCACTTTAAATCATTTTATTGTACATCAGGAAACCTTAAGGACCATTTTAAAGCAAATTAAAAATACACCACATGCACCGTCTCAGGTAAAAGTTACATAAAAGTACAAAGTTAGCCAGTCCAGTGACTAAAAAAAGTACAGTGTGGTATCTATATTTCTGATCTTTAATGCTGCAACACCTTCACTGTCTCTGGATAGTATCTGTCATTTGATATGAGAGAGCTCAGGGTCTGAATTGGAAAGTTACCAAAAAAAAATCTGCATAGCGTACCCTAACGTAACACATACACTTACAAAACAAAGCCAACAATCCCTCCCAACATGCATCCTATACATACACATTCACACTAATTTAAGGACTCAAAGACTTGTTTGTCACATGCGCATTTGTAGCAGCCAAACTGGTGGAGTAAACTTGGGTGAGGTGAAACTTATTCACACCTAGGATAAATTAAATGTACTAATTTACTAATTTACTTACTGATATATATATATATATATATATACTGTACAGGTTGTTATGCCTGATCGGTGTGTATATTTTTGGACAGTGGCATGAACCTAGAAAAAAGACTGAAGCACAGGATGTCACAGAGATTACTAAATCCTAAACATTCATTTATTTATTCAATAATTATCTATTTAGTTTCCCCGGCAAGTTGCGAACAAGCTGAAGCCAATCCTAGCTGACTTTGGGCAAGAGGCCAGGTATGTCCATGATAGGACATAAAATAGCAATCTACCACAGGGTTAATACACAGCAACAGTCATTTCACTCCTATGGGCAAGTGGACCTAATCTGTGGATCTTCACTGTAGGAGGAAACCAGAGGGCCTGGAGGAAACCCATGCAGGAACGTAAAGAACCTACAAACTCTACATAGAAAGAGTTTGTAGTAAGATTCAAACCCAGAACCTTTTCATATACTTCTGGAATTGTATTTTAAACAAGAGTGCAAACCTCAGACAGACCCAGCAATCCCCCCATGTGAAACAAAATGTCAAAAACGTGCATTCTCACAAGAAATTTTTCAAAATTCCTTGACCAGAATTTGATCCGGGTCATCTTCAAAATCTAAAGGAGGCTTCACTGTCCAAAGCCCCCACCTCTGGTAGAAATTTCATTTAAAATCTGAACATAACTTTTTTCTTTTCCTGTTAACAGAAAAACACACAAACCTAAGGTAGAACAAAAACCTGTTTAATGGAGGTAAGAACCTCTTAAGGTAAAAAATCTGAATATGTTTTGGGATATTCGAATCCTACTGTAAAATCAAGCTCAGTCCTACCAGCTACCAAAGTATCAGTATGGAAAGCGTTTCTTAATTACTACTACTATTGGCACATCATTTTGTAGAAAATGACACTATATGTAGGCAGTTGGCTGCAAAAAAATCTAATATTTGTTGACCAAACTTGTCAAGTAATCAGGAAACTGGAAAGTTTGGTTTCTGCTTGACCGGTTTGGTGGTGTAGTGGTTAGCACATCTGCTTCACATCAAGATCCTTGGTTCAAGTGTCGTAACTCGGTGAGGGCGTTTCTGTGTGGAGTTTGCATCTTCTCCCCATGCTTGTGTGGGTTTTCTCTGGGTCCTCGGGTTTACTCCCACAGTCCAAAAACATGCACATTCGATTCACTGGCTGTTCTAAATTGATGTGAATGTGAATGATTGTCTGTGTTAGCCCTGCGATGGAGTAGCGAGCTGTTCAGGTTGTACCCCTGTGTCACTCAGAGTCAGCTGGGAGAGACTCCGGCCTCCCTGTGACAAAGGGAGACCGGCGGAGTAGTGGTTAGGATGTTGGGCTCATGATCAAGAGGTTGAGGGTTCGAATTCCTGACTCCAACCATGGTAAGACCCCTGGGCAAGGTCTTAACTTCAAGTGAACCTCTGTCCACCCAGCGGTACAAATGGGTACCAGTAAAAAAATACTGGGAAGGTAACCTGCAGTAGACTAGCGTCCCATCCAGGAGTTGAACTCTCAGTCGCTTCACACTACAGAAATTGGGAATTAGCTTGGGTGTAAAAAGCCATACAGACTTACCTTACCTTCATGTGACAAAGTGTTTTGGCAAATAAATAAATTATTGATGTTTGCTCAGTTTGAATTTTGGAATTTCTGTTGTGTGTTTCTAAATCAATGTGTATGTACATACTTCTTTCATTCATTCATTTGCTGAACCGTTTCATCCTTACAAGGGCGTCGGGGAGGCTGGAACTATCTCAGATGTCTCCGGAAGAACGTGGGGTACACCCTGACACCCCAGTTCACCAGTCCATCACAGTAAAACACACAAGCCACTGTTACACTCACTCTCACACTCCGGCAATCTGGAATAGCCCATTGGCCTTAGGTGCATGGGAGGAAACCGGAGTACCCCAAGGAAACTTTGATTTTTTTTGTTTTGTTTTGTTGTTGTTTTGTTAGGTCGGAAAGTAAGACCTAAGACCAGTAAGACCAGTAAGATCCTAAGAAGTTAGAAGTTTAACATTATTAAAGCGGATTAGGTTCTTGACAGGTTTATAGTGTGAAACCTCTACTACACTAAAGCTACACATGTGGGTAAGTTTCTGTGTGTTACTCAGAGAAACGAGTTTGACTGGAAGAGAATGGAATTTGAAGTGATGTGATGGGGTTAGTTAGATGCAGTCAGTGGTGGGGGTGGTTTAGGTAATTCTACAGCCTTTAAAACTCTCCTCCCTCACTTCACTTCATCACCCATGTGGACGGAGGAGGAAAAGGAGGAGAGGAAACACTGCGTCTGAAGCCATTAACACGAAACGTCCTCCAAGAACTACTACTACCCGGGGTCTCCTTTTTTTTATCGAGTTCAGCTTTTTTTAGACTTTCTTTTTTTACACTTGAACCCACTCTGGACGGCTGCGTCACAAAACAACTTGGTGAACTCCTGTTACGTCGACTTAATTCTTTGCTACGTGGTGAAGCAAACTTGGACCAGCTCTTTTTAACCTGTATAGGAACAATTTTAACAGCTTCCCCCCTCAATTTGTTTATTTCTACCGGATTGCATGGCTATGGGGACATGTGAAAGACCCTCCCCGCCCTACAAACACACTCACCCGTTTATCCATGAATTAAAATTGACCACAGCTCAAAAAATTCAGGTACGATATAATTTTTTAATTGAATCGTGCGTTAATATGTGTGTGTGTGTGTGTGTGTGTAGCACTGTATATACGCCTTTTCCTTTACAAACATAACTGCGTGTTGTTTAATTCGAGATCTCCTCGCGCGTGTTCTTAGCCTTGTTCGGCGTTGTTGTGCGCCACTATGCCGCACGGTTTGCGCAGGATCTTCAAGGGCAGTGTTTTCCTAAGTCTTTACACAGTAATTGCAAATATTCCACGAAGAAACATTCTTCCCAGATACCGTTGATGAAACGTTTTCGATCAATATGACGCGAGCAGGCGTTTATTTGTAGAAAGGTCTCGGTGGTTTCACTAAGAACCGAGATGTTTCAACAGATTGAGAAAGTGTGCGCCAAGGAAGCGCATTCAGTCGAACTGTTTGTGTAACATCATGTTAAACGGGTCATCATTGACCCATCACTCATTTGCCAAACTGCTTAATCCTGCTAGGGTCACGGATAGGCCGGTGCCTATCACAGCCGACATTGGGCAAAGGAGGGTTACACCCTGAACAGCTCACCCGACCATTGCAGGGCAGCACTCACACACCTAGGGTCAATTTGGAACAGCCTAATGTACATGGATTTGAACTGTGGGAGGAAACCTGAGTTCCCGGAGGAAACCCATGCAAGCACTGGGAGGACAAGCAAACTCCACACAATACCACAGAAATGCCCAGGACTCAAACCTAGGAAAGGACCTATTTGCTGTGAGGTGGATGTGCTAACCACTATACTTCCACACCACCCAAAGCGATTTGCATGTTCCTCCTGTACTTGCGTGAGTTTCCTCCCATAGTCCAAAGAAATGCACATTAGGCTAACTAGCTGTTTCAAATCGGTCCTTGGTATGAGTGAGAATGGTTGTTTTTTTTTTTTTGTTTTTGTTTTTGTTTTTTTTGGCCCTACTATGGACTGTTGAGCTGTTCAGGGTGTATTTGCATTGGCTGAGAAAGGCTCCAGCCCCCTAGCGACGCTAATACGATTAAGTGATTTGGCGAATGAATTATTGCATGCTAAAGGCCCATTCTGTTTAAGGTTTTGTCTCCTTCGTGGCTGAAGTGTTGAATAAACTACTGTACCCAAGCATCTCTGCAAACCAGCTGTTGAAAATAATGTCAAATCCTTGATGTGTGAAAATTTTTTTTTTTATGTAGATTGTATCTTTTTTTTCTCCACAGAGTATCATAATGGGTTGTACCTTATTCCCCATTCGTATCACACTTAGCACCCTCTGTTTCCTGTTAATGTGGCCCACTGCACGACTCCGACTAGTCGGTCTATCGGAAGAAGACAGAGCGAAACCAATCCAAGGCTGGAGAAAATGGATTTTGCATCCTATCATGGTCTTCTTGAGTCGATCTGTGTTCTTTTTCATGGGCTTCTTCTGGATAAAAGTCAAAGGTCGACAGGCTACACAGAAAGAGGCACCAGTGTTAGCCGTGGCACCCCACAGTGGCTTTCTGGACATGCTGGTACTCACTGTAGCAGGACTCCCTACAGTGGTGTCACGTTCTGAGAACACTAAACTGCCAGTTATTGGAGGTGAGAGGTGCCTCAAGCACTAAGAGTTTAGATGATGATGATGATCAAGATCAACCAAGGAGATTGTGTTTTCCCTTTTTTTTAATCTTTTTTTCTCGCAGCACTTTTGGAGTTCAACCAGTCTGTGTTGGTTAGCCGGAAGGATCCCGAGTCAAGGAAGAAGTGCGTGTCTCAAATCAAAGAAAGGCTCACTTCCAATGGTTACTGGCCTCAGGTATGAATCTGAGGTTAAGGGTTATTTCACAGCTCTTTTATTGGAAGCAGGCACTTTAGAATGACTTGCCAGCCTGACTTACAGTTAAGAGCATGAGTGTGAACATGGCCATCTGTTCACGCGCTGTCTCTTTTGTTTCTGCAGATGTTGATGTTCCCTGAAGGAACCACCACAAATGGTAGTGTCCTCATCAAATTTAAGCCTGGTAAGTGGCAATGATATAAAGGAAATGGGCATGGATAATATTCAACATGACAGGGGCTCTGGATTCTGATTTGATTCCTTCTGTTTGTCTCTCAGGTGCTTTCTTGGCAGGCGTCCCAGTTCAGCCGGTGTTGCTTCACTACCCTAATAAACTAGTAAGTAAGAAATGTAACATGGCTGGTATAATTAGGTAATTTATGGCTGCATGCAAAGTATTTTATCTGAAAATAAAAGCGCTACCTTTTTATTCCAAGTAACATGGCGGTAAAATATTATGTCCATGATACTTTAGAAGTATTTTAAAAATAAATAAATAAAATTCCGTTTGTCACCAACTCAACTTGACCCGCGGAAGCTCGTGGAAATGCTTCCGCAGAACACAGCAACACAACCTGTGATTGTCAAATTGGCACAGGGAACTGTCAGTACCGCAGCCCTCGGCAGCTTCTCACAATAAATTCGAATGTGTTTGATTTTTCCACTGCGTTATTGCGGAAAGACTGAAAACGTGTCATTACAGTGTGACATGACACTACCACCAGCATTGCATAACCACTGAACTTGTGGAACTCAACAGGCACTGGTCATACCATACAATGCTCATGGTGATTGTACCTTTCTTTCTGCGATATAAAAGGCTATGAATCTTAACCTCAGCTATTGTGGCAGAATCATGCCTTTGGAAGGGACGAGGACCAGGGGGGAAAAACTATTTTCCACATCTACGTCGCAGAATGTTCCTCCTCGAGGTATACTGCGGGTATCCGCATGAAAGTTGCGTCGATGAGAAAGTGGTATAAATAAATAAATCAAACGGCACCTTAAATATCCATTGCCCAAATGATGATGGAATTTGTCACACAGAGGGATGGACCGGCGCAGAAGGGTTCGTAAAAACTCACACTGTCCAAGCTGATTTCAAGTTTAATTTGTAAATCTTCTTCTCTGCAGGACACTGTACGTTGGACTTGGAAAGGAGTATCATGGTAAGCAACTTAAATAGAAAGTGTGTTTATGTGGGTGGGTGTGTTACCCCCGAACATCCTGGGAATGATTTGGCAATATCCACCAAGCCTACATTATATACTACACAGGAACATAAAAGATAATCAAACTACAAGATTTTTGTTTCAAAAAATTTTAAGCGTAACAGTGACCACCAACACTCAGTCGCAAATTGTGCTTAAATAATGGCATCTATTGTAACTCATTCAAACTTTTGGTATACACTTCAAAGGAACGAAAGAAAAGCATGATATGTTTTCAAAGCGTTCTATTCTTTTAGTCATCACCAAAGACTGTGTGTGTGCGCGTGCATGCAACACTGCATCATTGATAGTGAAGCTATGGGTTATCACCCCCGATAACGTTGTGTAGTATCTGCAGATGAATGTAGTTTGTTAGCATCAGGCATGCTCTCGTCATCCTTTTTTAAATTTTTTTTTTTTTTTTTTTTTTTTGTACCTTTTCTTGATGTTAATATTAAAAAAAACAGCTTGTCTTGTGACCTAGAAACACCAGTAGGCACAAAGTCCTCTGTTTGAAGCATTCATGTTGGAAAGCTTGACCTCTAATTTGTACAAAGCTCTGATAATGGAGATTCCTTCCAAATATATACAAAATATGTATCCTGTCATTGGAAACAGTTATGTAGCATGTCGAGTGTGTCAGTACTGGTATGGCTTTTGTTGTCTAAAGATGTACCTGAGTAGCTGTGTTGCTAAAGATGTACCTGAGACATTTAATTTTATCATTATTTTTTTGTAGGCTTGGATGTCTCTGGTACACCGCGGCTCAGTTCTACAGCAACGTTACAGTAGAGGTAAGGGCTTCTGTGACGGTCACCTCTCATCAGTTTATCTAAAACTGGCACCTTGGCTCAACCAAAGGCAAAGAAAGTTGATTATTTATTTTTCTCTGTAGTTTCTGCCTGTCTACACACCATCCCAGGAGGAAAGAAACAACCCGGCACTATTTGCAGATAATGTTCAGAAACTCATGGCCAAGTGAGACTGCAACATTCCAATGTTGTTTAAAGGAGCTGTGTCACAATTTTTTACTTGAATTTAATTTGCCCTAAAGTTCCTGTGAATATGCTCAGAATGTCCAAAATAGTTTGTTAAATAGCCGTTTAACTTGCAAATCGAAAGGAGTCAAACCAGACGTGGAACGGCTGGAAATGGCTACTACCTATTTTATCTATATAAATGATTGTCGTCGTTGATAACCCCACCAATGATATTCAGGCTATTTTCTTCAAACCACCATGACACTGCCCCTTTAAACAGTATACATTTACATAATGGATTTTCCGATTTGCAGCATGATTTGCAAAAACTTTTATACTGTTTGTGTTTTAGAGCCCTGGGAGTTCCCTCGACAGATTATGTCATGGATGGCCGTTTTCCTGTCACAAATTTGGGCGGACTTTCTCTTCCTCTCGAGTCTCCTTCTGGAAAAACACTTAAACTGCTCAAATGTCAAGGGTAAGCTCTGCAGTTTTGGTTGTACAGCTGTACACGTCATGCTATTATCTAATCAGGCAATGAACTAAAACCATGTAGTAAATCAGGAGGTTTAGAGGACAATGTCCCATGTAAAGAGAGACTCTGTCTCTTTGTCCATCTCTTGGACATGGCATGTCACGTGACCAATACACTCCGTGACATGATTACCTACTAAATAACATACCATCTCGTGACATCACCTACCTATTGATCTACACACTTAATGGGTGACTGGCGCTATCACCCTGGGACATCCCTCCTCCAGAGCTTTACACACTAATTCTTGTTACCATGACCCACACACTCTGACATCATCACCTATTGATTTTTGGTTCTTTTTTTCTCCTCACCCTGGGGTATCCCACCCACAGAGTTTTGCGGACTGCTTCTAGTTTAATGCTCATATCGCAGTCAGAACTGGGGCATGTTCTGTCCATGGTGGTATTAAGGATGGATACCAGATGTGCTGGGCTAATCATCTGGAATTTTCAGTTATCAGTTTTGTGTTTATACAGAATGGTGCAAAAAGTGGGCAGAATAATCGCTCTTCACAATCGTGCTGAACAGGAAAGTGTCTCAGAAAGCATAGTTTGGAAACCACATCAGGTTCCATGTCTATCATAGCACAGATTCCAACTCTATATTAAACAATGGAAAAGGTCCAGGTCCCTTTTTGTGTGTGGGCAATATAGCTGAAATTGTGTTCAACATTTCAAAATGGCTTTGTCACTTAAAAAATCAGTACCTCAAGATTGTTTCACTTTAAAGAAAACTGATAAAAAAATGTTACAATTTCTGTTGATTCAATTAATATTTTAAATGAAAGCAATACCTAGCATGTTCTAAGAATTGGGTTCCTTTGGGCAGTGGTTAGCCCTTGCTTGGAGCTAGTCTTGAATAGCGGACTGCATCCTTCCCTCCACTTGCCTGGGTGTACACCTTTGGCAAGTGTTGGCACCCCCTTGGCCTTCCAAGTCAGGATAACGACATATCGGGGTAGATGGGACTCCCTAGCCGTGGTAAAGGCAATCCATCTAGGTGAAGGAAAACATTTGAACTAAAACCACCTTGTTGCCTTATCTGCTGGTTAGGCGGGGCTCGTCACCCTGGGAAGGCAGCTCACCTAGGAGAAGAGAAGCTCTGGTTTAAAACCTCTGCTACCTTGGTGCAATATCCCTTCCAGGGAAAGACTTTATGGTTCCGGTAAATCCAGTAATGCCTCTGGTGCCAAACTGTAACAGCCTGCTGTTCTCCTCAGCGACGTAGAGAGGAGGGACATGCGGCATGGGCAACAGCCCGTCCTCCATATTACATTGCCTTGCATCATGCACTACCCACATGTGTACCTATTCCGAGAGGGACTGCCTTTCCCGCATAGGCATTCACAGCGACCAACAATGCTGCCCAAGAAAGACATGGGATGCTTTTTTCATGGTCATCTCTGACCTACAACATTTATTATTAACCAAATGAGTGTTTCCCTATAAGGCCTAATTGAAAGACTCGTTACCATATGGGGAATGGGGCCTGACCTGAGATGTGTGGGCGGTATTACGTAGGGTACCACGCGTGATTTCTGCAGGATCTAGAAGTTGGAGTAGGTACTTTTGCTCTGATAAGTGCATACTGCAGTTGATTATGAAGTGGTTTGATGTGTTCAGCACTTAGAAGTTAAGGTGACTGATTACCTTTAAATATAAATCAAACATATAACTGAAATGTAAAAAAAAGTGTCATTGAATGTTGAATTAAGTTTTGTTTTGCATTTAGTATCAATTTTATTTAATCAGTTAAACTCCTGCTTGAAATCAAAATGGGGAGATGGCATACTTTTTCTCAAAAGTGTGTGTGTTTATGTACATGTGTGCATGCATGAGTTTCTCTTAGAAAGTCACAAGTTGTTATTCTTCTCTCTAGATTAAGTAATACTCAAGTGGAGACTTTGATAAACACAATGATTGACAGATGTCACTTGGGGAAAGTCACCATTACTGCTGATCAATTGACTTCCTTGTTTGGACTTGCAAATGGACAGACAGCAACACAAATCTGTTCTTTCTACTCTAAGGTAATGTGTGTGGCATTGCACATGCGCAACTGTCAACTTGTTAATTGTATATAAAACCACTTGCATTTTAAATGCAAAATGTTGTGATGTTTAGACAGACACATTGGATCTGAGGCAGCTGTGTTTGAGCCTGTGTATGGCTGCAGGACTCCAGACATCAGAGTCTCTCCTTCACACTGCTTTTAAGGTGAGTGGGTGTGTGTGGCATTTTAAATATGCTGTTTGTTCAAGAGCTGGATCCTTTTGTGAAAAGAGCCTGTGGCTGGAACATCTGTATGCACCTCTTTATACATTGCCCTGCCGAATACAGTCAATACCTAGGCCTGAATAAGCAAATAGGCATGAGACTTTGCTTGGTATGAGGGGGCAAATTATTGGGGCAAATTATTGGCCTGCTCCATGCAAATAAAACAGCCAATAAGATTGTTGAAATTCCTATATTTGGGTTAAGAACTGTCCAACACATTAAAAAGGATAGTGCTGAATTGTCAACTTTACACAAGAAATAATAAAGTTACGAAAAATCTTGTCTAACTGTGATTGGGAATCATGTAAATGTTTGGTAAAATTAAGCAGTACACAAATCAACAGTAGAACTCCCGACTATATTTAATAGTGAAATTAAGAGCATCTCTACACACAATGCAATACAAACTCGCTGAACTGGGAATAAACAGTTGTGTGGCCGGAAGAAAACCATTTGTTGGAGAGAATGATCAGAAGAGAAGGCTTTAGTTTGCTAGGGAGCGTAAAGATTGGATTCTGGAAAACATAAAAAGGATTTCAGATTCACCCTGTTCCAGAGGTAAGAAGGGAAGCACATTAAAATGATGTGTCCAATAAACAAGCCTCTGGAGAGAGTTTTCTGATGTGGGATTGCTCCAATTGGCCAGGTTGAGGCTCAGCAATATTAAGGGGGATTATTTTCATTCATAAAATCTAGAGCGTCATAGATTCCTGACCCTACTGAAGGTGTTTGGGACGTTCTGAAGATGATTTAATTTTTTTGCTATACTGTATTAATCCTGCAAGGGAAATTATTGCCTCTGCACTTAACCCATTCAAAGTGAGCACACATGTAAATAGTGAGTGCACACACATTCAGAGCAGTGGGCTGCCACAGACATTGGGGTGCCTGGAGAGCAGTTGGGGTTTAGGTGCCTTGCTCAAGGGTACTTCAGCCATGAAGCTGGAGGAAGGGAAGGTAAAGCCCAACTGCCACCTATTTTTCCTGCTGGTTCAAACCAGCAACCTTTCGGTCCCAAAGCTGCTCCTCTGACCATGTGACGTCACATAAATTTATGAATACTTATTGCTAAAGGTGGTATAGCAATGCATTATCATGTGACTATTTTTGGCAGTCCGTTTGTGATTGTGCACAAAAGATTCATGACCGGAGTATGCAGAAATATATATGCATATTAAACTTCAGTATGTGTGCATGTGTCTGCAGTGGTACGACAGTGATTCGGATGGCTTGCTAAGTGCAGAGGACCTCTCTGGCCTGATGGCAGCGCTGGTGGGAGTTGCTCAGCACAATATTACAGAGATGTACTCTGAGTTGACCAATAGAGAAAAACCAACTAAGGGTGAGTACAAGTATCATTGCATCATCAAGCTTTGACAGTAGTGCCAGCAAAATCCTTCAGAAATGCTTTGCAACTGCAGTAAGAAAAGAATAAAGCATGATTAGCCATGGTGGTGTTGGGGAAAATAATCCACAGTTGGGTGGAGTGGTGCGGCCGGATTTGAAATGGAATAACCGATAACTTGATTTAACATCAGGGAAGTATCATGTTTTATTCCTTACTTATCTGTGAGTCAGGTTAGTTTCTTACGTTCTAGCAGCTATTAGCATTCTATTCTCTTAAGCGGCAGTCATACCTTGCCAGACGGTGTTAACGGACGTGCGAAGGCGAGCAGAGTATTCAATCAGTATGTCTCTGTTCGCATTGCATTCCTTGTCAGGCGTGGTCCGTTCTGATGGAAAGATTTGTGCTTACACAAGTTTTGTTTTGTGCATACATAAAACTCGGAACAGACTTCAGCGGGATGCTTGTAGCATTGTTGGGCACTGGGCATGCGTGTTCTCCTTTGTCCTGTCATGTTCGGATCCACTGATGTCCAATGCACCTGACTCCCAGTCGGACTACTGTCTGACATGTAGCGGGTAAACTGGAGGTGTGCTGAACATGCACCACATGTTCAGTGGACAATTACTGACTAGGGCCGCATGGGGGTCTGCAGGACAAAACTGGTGACTTCAGGATGAGTACAGTGTAACTACCGTACATGCAACAGGTCTTCATCAGGTCTGAAACGGACAGCGACATGCATCCTCCGGATTATCATGAGAGCCTAGAGCAGCAACATAAATGACTTTCACCACAGCAAAGTTGCTATCTGTTGGATAACCATTAATGCTATCCAGTAAGGTGTGACTGCTACGTTGGCTTGGTCTTTTTTTCAGAACTGATCTGAATCCAAACATTTTCAGTAACCAGGATTTGTTATGTACAGGAATTTGACTTGGTCTTGTCCGCATATTAAAACAGAAAACATTAAGAGATCTTGTATTGAGTAGTTACACACTCAGCAATGGAAACATTTGAATAATAAATAGAAACATGTTGACTGAGGGAAAGTATTGACTGAGTTGTTGAAACTCTAAGCTCTTAACACACTTTTGTGTGGCTTTCCTGACGGTGTCATGAATGTGGTTATTCCAGTACAGGGTGGTGACGTTGGTTCCCATGAACTTGACTGACTACTTCTAGATGAACTGCAGGGCTGTTCAGCTTCCGGGAAATGTAGGGTGTCAGCAAAGTTTAGAAACTTGACAGATGTGTCACTGAATGAGCTATTTTTTTGTGTGTGTGTCAAATGAAAACTATTTTTGGCATCCGTTAAATAAGGGCTGATGTACACCAAGGGGGTCATTATTGTGAAATAAATCCCGACAGAGTGACCAGGAACATGATTGGTTGCAGATGGGTCTTGAATTACTGTAAAGAGGGGTTTCATTTACAAATATTGACCAGCTCACTGTACATCATAGTGCTTACTAAAGAGAATATACAGTATGAATGATGGTGGAAACTTTAAGGTGATCAGGGCTGCATTCATTACCGCAAGTGTTTTTCACAAGTAACTATTCACAGAAAAATGGGTTATATTGAACAGAACATGGGTGACACAGTGGCGTGGTGGTCTGCCTCGCAGCAAGAGGGTCCTGGGTTCGGGTCCCGGCATTTTGGGGTGTGGGTTTCCTTCGGGGCACTCCTGGTTTCCTCCCACAGTCCAAAGGCATGCACATTAGGCTAATTGGCTGTTCCAAATTGCCTCTAGGTGTGAGTGTGAATGGTTGTGTGTGCCATGGCCTAGCGAGCTGTTCAGGGTGTACCCCACCTTTTACCCAGTATTGGATGAGATTGTCTCCAGCCTCCCCCGCAACCCTAGTAGGATTAAGTGGCTTGGCAAATGAATGATTTTTGTATGTGACATCTTCGTCATTCTGTGACACCCCCCACCCCCCCGCCCTTCTCCTCCTAATTTAGTCTTATCCAATTCCTGCCCGTCAAGTATTTCCTTCCCTATCATACAAGCACCACCAACCAGGGGGCATAAGCATGCACATGCCCCCTCCATGACATGCGATGCTGCCATCTGCCTCTTCATGAACTGCTGCACTTCACATATTTGGAGGTGACCTAACACACTCTGAGAGAAAGCGCTATACACTTAAACGAATGAGCTCACAGATGTTCATAATTGGCTGCTGTGAAGGTCAGGGAGGTTAGCGTATGCCATCCTAGATTCGAATCGGTGATCTTCAGGTTGATCGTTGCGCACGTTCTCAATGCACCACTCACGCTCTTTAACTACCATTACAAAGAACTAAAACTGGAGACTCCTTCCTAAAATATATATATATATATATATATATATATATATATATATATATATCACTAATTGTTTTGCAAATTGTTTCAGTTTCTTTTTTATGACCATGTGGTGTGTCTGCCGCTCCCTGTGAATGAGCTCTTGATATTAAAATTATAATGTATTAGAACAAGGGTTTTAATATAAACCTAAATAGTGCCTGCTTAAATGGAGTTGTTGTAATCAAAAATAATAAAATGATCGCCGTCTTCTGACTAATCAGATTTGATTATTTAGCAGTACTGTGGAACAATGATTAATAAACAGTGGCTTTATTTTCTCTTTCCATTAGCTGCACTGTATGGTTTGTTAACAACTCACCCAATATATCAGAAGTTCTTCAAAGAATACTTTGGGCATGAAGAACTGCGACTCGACGGCAAAATGGAGGACCGAAATCACAACGGCATTCTGAATGGAAAGACCAGTCAAAGTAACGGCGGCGTTCCTGACCGAAATGAACTGAACAAAAAGTGTAACTGAAGACACATTGTGTATGTGGTGTTTTTTAATTGAAAAACAAGTATATTTATGGAAAGACTGTTTTGAGTGGATTTGCAAAGGACGAGAAGATTGTGTGTGCGTTTTAGTATACGGGTAATGTTTACAGATCAGTGTGATGGACTCTTGTTGGGTTTTTGTTTTGTTTTTTGTATTCATTGTAAACCAAAGTCATTAGTACACCATGAGAAGCCTCTATACTATCAAACTTAGTGCCTTGGTACTTTTACTGTTTTTTAAATGTTAGCTGAAGGATTTTCTTTGTGTGTATGTCTATATTTCTACTTGTGAGCTTAAGGACTTCATATCAAGGATACTGTCAAGCTATTTTACATTTTAATATATTTAGATTGTAAATAAAAGCCATTTATAAGATTAATTGATTCGATCGTCTTGTTCTGCCCCCCCCCCCCCCCCCCCCCCCCCCCCCACCCCCCCCCCCCACCC
>JAOUQZ010000032.1:5706295-5724213 GCA_028564935.1 Neosilurus hyrtlii
TCTCTCTCTCTCTCTCTCTCTCTCTCTCTCTCTCTCTCTCTCTCTCTCTCTCTCTCTCTCTCTCTCTCTGTCTGTGTCTGTGTCTCCCACTTCTGTTTCTCACTCAGATGGAAATTCTAAGATCTCCGCTGTGTACATCAATAACAGTCACAACATTGATGATGATGATTTCTATGACCGAAACCTGGCACTGTTCGAGGTATATCCCACATCACACTAAATTAGCACAGACATTATTCTCTAATCATCGAAGGTCTTTGTCCAACAGTAAGGTTCATAAATCGTCATTCATTTGGCAAGTTGCTTAATTCTACTAGGGCCACGGAGAAGCCTATTTTAGCCGACTCTGGGCAAAGGCAGGAACACCCTCAACAATTCACTGGTCCATCACAGGGCCTAGAAAACTAGGATTGTTAAATCCCTATTTAGAGGAGAAAATTTACTCAGAAGCTGAAATTCAAGAAATTAAAGGAAAGTTTAAGCCTTTACAACATGCTTGATCTCAATATAACTCATTGTGTGGCTGCAGTGCTTGCTCTCCATCAAGTCATTGCTATAATGGTATCCAAGCCCATAACCTTGAGGAGCAACGGGCCTATTATTTTTCATTGGCATAGTGTATGAACCTGAAGGTCATTAATTAATATGGCTTTATGCAACCCCATTTCCAAATAAGTTGGGATGCTGTATAAAATGTAAATATAAATAAAATGCAATAGTGTGGAAATATTATAAACCTGTATTTTATTCACAAAAGTACATAGAAAACATATCAAATGTTAAAAGTGAGACATTTTACTGTTTCATGAAAAACATTAGCTCTCTTTTTTAATTACAGCCACATGTCTCAAAAAAGTTGGGCCAGGGTCATCAAAAGCCTGGAAAAGTAGGCGATGGTTAAAAGACACAGCTGAAGGAACATTACATACCAATTTTTCTGAAAAATTGAAAGGTGTCACACATTTTATTTTTGGGACTTTTGCATAGCATGAATGAACTTCAAACCATATGGAATGGTTTAGCAAGTGAAGAAATTAAAAATACAGTGATGATTATACACTTAACAAAATTAAGATAAATTAGAAACCAAGTACTATTTAAGTATTTATTCCATGTAATATTGGATCATTTTGGTGAGAATAAGTAAACAAAAAACAATATATAGTAATAACAAAAATAACAGTCTTTTTTTTTTTTGAGAAAAAATTCATAGTGTTCAAATAATTTTTAATTTCTTCACTTGCTAAACCGTTCCATTATGTTTGAAGTTCATTCATGATATGTAAAAGTAAAAAAATAAATCAATTTTAAATTTTTCAGAAAAATTGGTATTTTCAGTGTTTTTGTTTATTAGCCATACTTTTACCTTACTATACTTTTCAGAATTATTTTTTTGGTTCTCATTGCCTACAATAGCATTGTTCAATACATTTTCACCAAAGAAATTATAGAGAAGTTATTTTTTACTTCTTTTTGTTAGGAGCTAAAAGTGGTGGTGTATAATCTTCACCGCACACCACTGTGTGTGTGTGTGTGTGTGTGTGTGTGTGTGTGTGTGTGTGTGTGTGTTCTTACTATAAAATATTTTCATTCTATATTTTATTGCTTATCTTAGAGAGCTGGTTTGCACAGAGCTATAGCTGGTTAGCTGAAGGCCTGTAGTCCATTCAAATTTGGTTTGGCAAATACTTCAATTCTATATTTTGTTGCTTTTCGTGAAATTAATCTAGACTGAAAAACACTCATGTCTGGTTTGCTAATGGAACTAGTGGAAGCTGCGGCTTTACGCTGAGCTACCATATGAGTTGATATCTTAGGTGTGATTAGCCAATCAGAGCACAGAATTGATAATATCTAGGGACCTAGGATAGAAATAAAAATTGATACCTTCAAACAACACCTTCCTGATGTTGTTGTTACAGATAGCTACCGCATTGTTGTGTTTATAAATTTAACTGTACATACAAACTCTTTTTACTCCTCAGCCAGTTATGGCTGGAGAGGTATTGTCTTTGGATTGGTGGGTGGCATGAAAATAACTTTACCATATAACGGGCCATTGTTTGGCTCATGCACAGGCGAGCTTTCTGAAATTTTGCTTAGGTGCTCCCTATGACTTGAATCTGTGCGTGGGGTAGTTAATTTGCATATGTGACCTTTGATCTTGGCACAGTGACCTTGAACATATAAAGTTTGTCTGGGCTATTGCTCAGCTCCTGTGAATGATAGCTTTCTGAAATTTTGCATAGGCACTGCCTATGACCTAAACCTGTGCATGGGGTGTCTAATAAAATGTGATTGTCCGAAACTGTTCGTATGGGAGATGGCCTTTGTCCTCCTTGCACTTGAGGCATCCTGGCTGAGGGGTTATGATATTTTATAGATCGGCTATTTTTATATTTGTCCTCATAATTATATAGTGTCCTTTGTGAGCCCAGATTTTTTTTGGACCAACTCCAAATCGCATGTGAAATCCATTAACACACTGAACAGAATTCATTAGCGCAGAATGGAAATTGATTTATGGTTTTGCGGAGCACCTTTTTTTCCCCGCTACATCTACAGGCCATTTAAGTGAGTGCTGTGTTGAGAATGACTGGTTGCTCTAAGTCAAAGTGCAGATGCATTTAGTAACACGTTTTAAGCCATGATGCATTTTGTTTAAGGCAATTACAGTTGAAGTGATGAACAAAGGACTAATGTGATGTGCCCCCCACCCTTCTTACTCTCTCTAGGAAGAGATGGACACTCGACCAAAGGTTTCCTCTCTTCTCTCGCGTCTGGCCAACTACACAAACCTCACACAGGGTGCCCGAGAGCACGAGGAGGCCGAAAACATTGGGGAGAGGCCCAAATCCAGCAAGGTATAACACAAATTTTGTCCCCTTGATACATACACTTATGATTTTCATCCTGCTTACATCTTCTGTCAGGCCCAGGTGTGAGTGAATGATAAATCATACATATCATAAATCATACAATTGTACCCTTCACTGTGTACACAATATGCTCACCATTCTTTTACTTGATACTTTAACATGCCTTTTGGACTAGTTTATAAACATACACTTTCTTCACCCATGCTTCTTAACTAACCAGTGCTGCTATAATGCTTCTCATCCTAAGAAACAGACTACTCTTTTTCAAGATGTGATATTTAACTATGAGCGTCTTATATGTACGACCCTACAGTCTCCTCAGATGGGCATGTTCATGGGCGTATATCTGCCTTGCCTACAAAACATATTTGGTGTCATCCTCTTCCTCCGGCTCACTTGGGTTGTTGGTACGGCCGGAGTTCTGCAGGCTCTGTGCATTGTCTTCATCTGCTGTTGCTGCGTGAGTTGAAGTCACTATCATTTTCTAGGTTTACTGAAAAAGAACACTGAGATACTTTGATTTGTCAATGTTTCTAAAAATAAAGCACAAGTTGGTTATTAATCAATCTCTTATCTCTTACATGCCCCCCCCCCCTTCTCTCTTAGACCCTGCTGACTGCTATTTCAATGAGTGCTATTGCTACTAATGGAGTAGTACCAGGTATGCAAATCTTTCCCAATACTAACATGCTCTCACATAAAGATAATATACTTACTGAAATATGTTCATTGCTATTGTAGTATAGTAATTAAAGCCGCCTTTGAATTAAATCCTTGAGTGTTCATTGTTTTTCAGAACAATTCAAAACTTCCTAGTTGTTCATCCAGCAGTGGTGCATTGTGGTACACATGAAGTAGTTGACAGAGGCAAGGATGCTGCAAATTTATAAATAAAGATGGGAATCACAGGATTTTGGATGAACAGCTTCCTCTAAAATTGTAGCTTGGCACTGTAGCTTTAGAAAGAAGTGTGTAGATGCACTGTAAGAACCCTCTAAGCACTGAAGTGTAAGGTGTGAAAGTTTTTGGATTGCTGTCATTATTTAATAAGACTTTATTAAGTTTTTAGTTTAACTTGGTGTCCTGTTTTTTTCTACTCTGTCATTATTTTGACTTGATTTTTACTTTTATGCCCTCAGTATTTAGACTTAATATTATAGTTTAACATAGTATTTCATTATTTTATTTAGATATATTTGATATACACTAAACCCGGTGAGCTGTTCTTGGTGTACCTCGCCTTTGCTCAGTGTTGGCTTAGATAGGCTCAGTCTCCCCACGACCCTAATAGGATTAAGCGGTTCGGCAAATGACTGAGTGGACAAACGTTTATGGACACTTGTCTATTAGACCCATATGCAGCTTCCTCTTAAAGTTGGTGCCACAAAGTTGAAAGCACACCGAATATCTTCGCCTGCTGTTGGGTTACAATGTACTTTCACTAGAACTAAGAGGCTCAAACCTGTTCTAGTATGACTGTCCCCCTGCACACACACTGAACTCCATGAAGACATGCCTTGCCTTGGGTGGATGTGCATACGCCTGCCCATACCATAGCCCCACCGCCACCATGGGCCACTCGATCCACAGCGTTGACATCAGCAAACTACTCACCCACAAGATGCCATACACACTGTCTGCCACCTGTACAGTAAAAACCAGGATTCATCCGTGAACACCTCCAATGTGCCAGACGCCACTGAATGTGAGCATTTGCCCACTCAATTGTTTATGACGATGAACTGCCGTCAGGTCGAGACCCCGATGAAGACGACGAGCATGAAGATGAGCTTCCCTGAGACGGTTTCCTTCAGTTTGTGCAGAAATTCTTTGGTTATGCAAAGTGATTGTTGCAGCAGCTGTCCAGGTGACTGGTCTTGGAGGTGAAGATGCTGGATGTGGAGGTCCTGGGCTAGTGTGGTTACACATGGTCTGTGGTCGTAAGGCCGGTTGGATGTACTGCCAAATTCTCTGAAATGCCTTTGGAGACGGCTTATGGTAGAGAAATAAACATTCAGTTTACCGGCAACAGCTCTGGTGGACGTTCCTGCAGTCAGCATGCCAATCCCACGCTCCCTCAAAACTTGTGACATCTGTGGCACTGTGCTGTGTGATAAAAGTGGCCTTTTATTGTGGCAGCCTAACACACACCTGTGCAATATTCATGCTATCTAATCAGCCTCTTGATATGCCACACCTGTGAGGTGGATCGATTATCTCAGCAAAGAAGAAGTGCTCACTAACACAGATTTAGGTGGATTTGTGAACAATATTTGAGAAAAATAGGCCTTTTGTGTACACTTTTGTTGAGTGTAGTATAGGTTTTGACTTAAAACATTTTTCTTACTAAATTAAAATATTAGAGTTTGGCAAATCACAGTGAAGACCGACAGTAACAGATAAAAATAATTTACACAGAATAAATCAAAATAACAGCTTAGTAAATCAAATGAATGAGATCACAAGTCATTATCACGATACTAAATCAAAAATTAAAAAAACAACCTTCACACTGACTTTGTTATCAAAATAATGACTTTATCATTAAGTCTAAAGAAGTCAAAACAGTGAGCTAGTAAGTCAAAATACTCATTCATTCATTTTCCGAACCAAACCTTTATTAACATTGCGGGAGGCTAGAGCTCATTTTAGCTGACTCCGAGCAAAGGTGGGGTACACCCTGAACAGCTCAGAAGTCCATCACAGGGCCACACACACACACACACAACCCACATCTAGGGACAATTTGGTTGTTTTTGGATTGTGGAAGTAAAAACAGAGTACCCGGAGGAAACCCATGCAGGCACGGGGAGAACATGCAAACTCCACACGGAAACGTCCTTGCCAAGCCAGGGACTCCGGACCTTCTTGTTGTGAGGTGGACGTGCTAACCAGTACACCACCGTTCTACTCTAGTCAAAATATCAAGTTAACAGTCCAAAATAATGACTCAGCAGTTCCAAAAAAAGTTCACATCTTATGGTATAAGACGCCTTTATACTGTGGAAGGAAACCAAAGGACCTGGAGGAAACCCACACAAACACGGAGAACATTCAAACTGCATGTAGACAGGCCTCATTCGACCAACCAATCCAAACCCTGTGCGACATGGAAACCACTGCACCACTGCTGCAGTATTTAATTGCAAACTGTGATCAAAATGGCTGCAGCTGCTGATTAGTGTTGAAATGTACATCTAACCTTTTAGAGCAGCAACACCATCTCCCTAACCTTGAAGTGATCTCCTTTCTGTCTTTAACTCTGGCAGTGCACTTATATAGAATTACAGTAGATAAGCTAATGTAGATATACTAATTTTCTCTCCTTGTCTGTCTCTGTCTGTTTCTCGCTTTCTTTAGCTGGGGGTTCCTATTTTATGATCTCAAGATCATTGGGCCCAGAGTTTGGGGGTGCAGTAGGTTTGTGTTTTTACCTCGGCACAACCTTCGCTGGGTCCATGTACATCCTCGGAGCCATCGAGATCTTGCTGGTGCGGATATTTTCCTCACACTGGTCATTATTTCATAATAACATTCTAATGACTCATAGTGCTTCGTGTAGTGCATTCAAATTAATATAATGTGCCTAGGATTAGTTTACAGCACAGTCTGGTCACTATTTCCATGTCTCAATCTCGTTAAATTTGAATAGTGCTATGAAAAAGATTAGTCATTCTCTCAGACGTTTCCGAGTTACCATAGAATATCAGGAAATTGTCAATTCACTATTGTGCCAAAGCCCCGGTGAATGTTGCAGAATAGGACTTCTGAATGCAGCAGCATTCACCAAGCCTGAGGTGAATACTTGTTTAGTATATACTACATGGAAACACAAGAAAAGCAAACTAAAATGAGACTTTTATGGTTTATTTTAATTAAATCATGATGATGATGACACCGCCTGCTACAGCTGACTGCGAAAAACCATTAGTCAGCTGTTTTTGATTCACTCATTATCCCCTTGGGATAATATCTAATATCTCCATGATAGAGAGCCTATCAGACTGTGCAGTTCCAGTGTAGTATATACTATACTGAGACGTGAAAGTAACATTGGCACGTGTTTAATAATTAATATATTTATATCATTTATTTTGTGCTGTTATCTCTTTCAGTTTTTAATAGTAAAAAGAAATGTCCATGCATTTATTTTCCTCTCTTTCCTATTCATTTACAGATGTATGTAGCTCCATCAGCTGCCATCTTTAACTCCACAGAGCCTGGGGGTGAAGCGGCCGCTATGTTGAACAACATGCGTGTCTACGGCTCCATTTTCTTGCTGCTGATGTCACTCCTCGTCTTCGTAGGAGTCAAATATGTCAACAAGTTGGCGTCACTGTTTCTGGCCTGCGTCATCATTTCTATCCTCTCCATCTATACCGGCTCTCTGGTCTCCATCTTCAGTCCACCTTTTTTCCCGTGAGTGCCCACTGTCAGGAGGATGATGATTAATTGGTGATGTATTTATATTTTATTTTAGCAATTCGCAATACAGCCACTAAACTTGTATACCATTTGGATATAAGATGACTTAATTGAAGTGAAAACCTCCACATGCTTATTGTCTGTAATTTTTGTAACCTATCACTCCAACTGACATATAATTTATATCATTTAGCCTGTTATTTTATTATTGTAAATAGTAAGCAAGCTTTATTGTATAATGGCTCTACCAGGGGCCAGATCCCATGTCCCTCTGTCTTTTTGTCTGTTTGTCATGAAGTGTGTCACTTGGTAGGCTTATTTTTAAATGCTAGACTGGCTAGACAAATAAAAGGTTGTTGCGCTTCAGTGAATCTGGGGAAACAAGGCATGAGGTAGGAATATATAACCTGGATGACAGGCCAAGGCACATTGGTCGCCTACTTTTGGAGGTTTTCCAGGCACATCCAACTGGCAGGAGGCCCCAGGGTGGACTCAAAACATGTTGCAGGGATTAAATATCCCATCTGACATGGGAATGCTATGGGATCCCCCAAGCAGGGTTTGAGATTGTTGCCAGGGAGAGGGATTCTAATTGATAAATGATAGATGGATGGATGCATCCTAGCCTTCTGGTGAGCTTCTGTTTAAACTAAATCAATCAATAAATAATTACAGCACTACCAAGTATACAAATTACAGTCTCGTGACTGACTACTTTTTATTAACACTTATTTATCTACATAGAAGTAATTTGTGTGTTTGTTGCACCTTTCTCTTATCACTTCTCCCCTCAGAGTGTGCATGCTGGGCAACCGGAGCATCTCTGGACATGGGTTTCGTGACCACCACTGTGCAAAAACCTTTTGGTATTTCAACAACACTGAACTCATCAACGCCACAGAAGTTCCTTCATTAGGAGTGGAAAAGACAACAGAACTTTGGTCACGTTTTTGTGCTTCATTAGAGTTAAATGCCACATGTGATGAATATTTCACTCAGAACAACTTCTCAGAGATCATGGGAATACCAGGACTCGCTAGTGGAGTCATTACAGGTATTACACCCTAACACAAAACACGTTATAACATGTTTAAGCTCGCATTATACCACAGATTTTTATATTCCACCATGTATATCCCTTATATTCCGAATTCAGATCTGCAGAACATTTCAGAGTGCATGAACAGTGTTGACTGTCTTCTGTCCCTCTAGAGAACATTTGGAGTTCATACCTCACTAAAGGAGATATTCTGGAGCAAGGTTCAAACCCATCCTCCAGCTTGGCAGCCTCACCATCCAACCAACATTTTCCATACGTGTTTGTTGACATCACCACATCCTTTACGCTCTTGGTGGGAATCTTTTTCCCATCTGTGACAGGTGTGCCACTCGCTCATCATTTCTTTAATGATACAGTGTGTATGATTTGGGTGGCACGAAGGTGAAGTGGTTAGCTCATCAGCCTTACAGCAAGAAGGTCCTGGGTTTAAGTCCCAGGCTCAGGTGTTACTGTGGAGTTTGCAGTTCTCCTCATGCTTGCATGGGTACGCCGGTTTCTTCTCATAGTCGAAGAACGTGCACAAATTGGCTGTACCAAATTGACCCTAGGTGTGAGTGTGAATGGTTGTGTGTGTTGCACTGAGATGGACTGGTGAGCTGTTCAAGGTGTATCCCGCCTTCACCCAGTGTCAGCTGAGATAGGCACCAGCCTCCCCACGACCCTAATAGGATTAAGTAGTTTGGCAAATGTATGAATAATTGTAAGATTTAGCGCCATCTAGTGGTGAGCTTCCAGATTGTAACAAACTGAAATTTTATTTCTACCAGCCCCTCCCCTTCAAAGCCTGTGTGATCCTGGGCTATTCTTGAAATATGGCAGTGCAAGGTTGCAGCCTTTATGAAGGGCAACCCGCTCCGCATGTAGATATAAACAGCTTATTTTCCAACTCTGAAAAGTCAACAACTTTTTTAATGATTTTAAAAGAATTAAAACTTATTTATTGATGATAAACTAAATTTCTGCTAATAGAGCCTCCAAAATGTTACACACTGTACCTTTAAACACATTTGAGCATTTAGTGAAAGGTATTTAATTCTAGCCTCTCTCTCTCTCTTTCTCTCTTTCTTTCTCTCTTTCTCTGTTTCAGGTATCATGGCAGGCTCAAATCGTTCAGGGGATCTGAAGGACGCCCAGCGCTCTATTCCCACCGGAACTATTCTGGCCATCCTCACCACATCTCTTGTCTGTATCCTTTAACACACACTCACTGTCCTTCAACATCCCACACATGAATTCATTCAATAGTTTCAGGCTGAGTCGTTTGTTTTTTGTGTTGTTGAAACATTTTCCTGAGTCAGAGTGGCAGATCTGAGCAGCGTGGTGCTGTTTGGAGCCTGTGTGGAGGGAGTGCTTCTCCGAGACAAGTCAGCTTGCTTTCTTTATTTCTCTTTTTTCTGCCCTCATCATTTATTTATTCATCCACACATTAACCCACACACCCATTCACAATTACCTTTTTTTCCCCCCGTTTCTTCTTTTTTCCTTTAATCTGTGTTATTTTAGTACATTTTCTTTTTTTCTTTCTTTCTTTCTTTGTTTCTTTCTTTCAACTTGTATTATATTATGTTGGTTCTATCATTCTTCCCTTTTAAACAACCCCCCCCCCCCCCCCCCCCCCCCCATTTTTCTCCCCTAATTTAGTCATATCCAATTCCCACCCATCAACTTATTGCCTTTCCTCTCACATGACCACCACCGACCAAGGAGGGACGTAAGCATGCACATGCCCCCTCCGTGACATGCGATGCTGCCACCCGCTTCTTTTCATATTGTTGCGCATGCGTATTTGGGGGCGGCATAACACACTCAAACTTGCGATCTCCGGGTTGATAGTCGCGCACCTTGTCGATGCGCCACTCGGGAGCCCTAATCTTATATTAATTTGGTTTATGCACCTATGAGAACATCCAGAGAGTAACACATTACAATAATCTAATCTCGAGGTAATAACAAGCATGAACAAGTTTTTCCACATCATGCAGTGACATCATATTTCTTATTTTAGTGATATTTCTAATATGAAAGAAGGCTATCTGAGTAATATTATCTGCATGAGCTTCAAATGAAAGACCAGGGTCACTAATCACTCCAAGGTTCTTAACTGCTACACACGACAAAACTGAAACATTTACATTTACATTTACAATTACATTTACAGCATTTGGCAGACGCTGTTATCCAGAGCGACTTACAATTATCATTTATATACAACTGAACAATTGAGGGTTAAGGGCCTTGCTCAAGGGCCCAACAGTGGTGACACAAGGGATTGAACCGCTGACCTTCAGTAAACCATTGCCTTAACCACTAAGCCACCACTGCCCCCCCGATACACTATCCAAACTTATTACATAACCTATAATATAAACCATAATCTACTGTCCTCTACACATTTCTCAACTTTATTTAGCTGGTGTCTCTCATCTGGCTTTGCTGAAATATATAACTGTGTATCATCAGCATAACAATGAAAGCTGATACCATGTTCACGAATAATATTATCCAAAGGGAGCACGTATATAGATTTTGTCAGTCATTTCATAAATCTTCCCACAACTTTTTAATCTGTCTGGGTTTTTTTTTTACCTCTCTGTCCTTCCATACTCCTTTCATCCCACCTGTATTCAGTTTTATTTATTTTCTTTATTCATTTTCATTATTTTCCCTATTCATTTTCCTTCTTTCTTCAATTTTTTTCTTTCTTTCCATTGTCGCCTTACTCCATCTATAGCTGTCACTTAATTTCTTGATGTTGTTTTCCTACAGGTTTGGAGACTCTGTGAAAGGGAATTTGGTTGTAGGTACACTTGCGTGGCCCTCCCCCTGGGTCATCGTGATCGGATCGTTTTTCTCGACGTGCGGTGCTGGCCTTCAGTCACTGACTGGCGCTCCGAGATTGCTACAGGCCATCGCTAAAGATAACATCATCCCCTTCCTCAGAGTAAGTATCAACCAAAATCCATCTCGAATAAAATTACAGCGTGATTTAACAATAATTTATAATGATTAACCACTGATTATTATTTTAAAAGCACACACTCAAGTGTGTGTTGAATATTACAACTTGTGATCTGGAGATCTGTCATCAAGTTGAAATCTTAATCAATAATAAATAATTAAAGACTCAATGATTAACTCTATTATGGACAGTTTATTCTCTGTACGTATTATGTTCATAGTGTTACTGCCTTTCTCCGCAGGTGTTTGGTCACGGTAAAGCTAATGGAGAGCCTACATGGGCTCTTCTGCTGACTGCCATCATCGCTGAAACAGGCATCCTTATCGCTTCGCTGGACTTGGTTGCCCCTATACTTTCCATGTACGTATGAATACATATGTGTGTATACACACAGAGCACAACCTAACTGTAGGGAGGACACAGTAGATAGAATATTGTTTATTTATGATTACACTGCACTGTTACCGAATTTGCCAGTCTGATTGGTCAGGAGGTAATTACTTTTCTCTAACAGTAGCGATGGCTGTAATTCAAATCTCAGGTTTGTATCTAACAAGAAACAATTTATAAACACTGCTTTGGGGAGGGTTTGTGTAATCAGATGTTTAATACTTATGTATGATTATTTCACTTGTTTTTGTTGATGGTTTTAACTCTCTGAAATGTTCAATCTTGTTATTTGTAGCAACAATGACATCACAGGTGATTTTGTTGATCATTAATAAGATTGGAGGTATCTGAGGCCGGTTTTAGGGAATTTTTTTTGACCTTCCTTAAAGGCTTATAACTTTATTTAGTGACCTAAGATGCTGAATGGGCAACACTGCTTCAGTCTGTAGGGTTCAGTCTTTAGGACACGAGAACTTTGTTCTTTCTCAGTCTGGCTACATTTGTTTTATCACACTCTTGACCTTTGTAATATTGATGTTGCAAAAACTGGCCATGTACAAACAGTTTAATGGTGAACTCAACTTTTTTGTCTGCAGGTTTTTCCTGATGTGTTATCTGTTTGTCAATCTGGCGTGTGCTCTCCAGACTTTGCTGAGAACCCCCAACTGGCGACCTCGTTTCTGCTATTATCACTGGTACACGCATGTGCATGTACAGAGAGACAGACACTCTGACTCTTATACCACCCTTCCACTCGACCCCTTGCATGGTGCCTGGTTTAGAGATATATGTATGATTTTTCTCTCTCTTCTCTCTCTCTCTCAGGGCACTTTCTTTTTTGGGGATGGTCATTTGCCTGGCGCTAATGTTCATGTCATCATGGTATTATGCAATCATCGCCATGGTGATCGCCGGCATGATTTACAAGTACATCGAGTATAACGGGTACGTTGCCATGAGAACCAGCATCCTGGATTATGCTCATACATTTGGCAAGAGCTGGAAAAACACCCAGACAGGGAAAAAAAGATCTACTGACAGAAATGCTATTTATGTCATGTTTAAACCCGAATGGTTCCTTAACAAATAAATGTCAAAAATGGTACTTTCCTTTAAGCCATTAACATACCCTACATTATTTCCTATGCTGTTTTATATTAGAACAGTATTTAATGTGGTATTTAATGAGTTTGTGTGAAGTTTGACATTTGACATCATCTACAACATTATACTGTGGTAATTAGCATGTTCTGCAAATGCCATTCTTTTTCTTTTTTGCAGTTTAAATTTTATATTTGTTGTTGTTTGGATTCTGAAACTGTCTCATAATCTCATCCATCCTCTTTAATATATTTCTATCTCAGTTTCTCATTTTAATTGTTTGTGTGTATGCAGGGCAGAGAAAGAGTGGGGAGATGGAATTAGAGGTCTCTCTCTGAGTGCAGCCCGCTTTGCCCTGCTCAGACTGGAGGAGGGGCAACCACACACCAAGAACTGGAGGTATATACTGGGGGATATTTATATCATATATATACCATTTATAAGAAAAATCTTTTGTATATAAACATATGCCTTTTTTGCTCTGTGTGTGTGTGTGTGTGTGTGTGTGTGTGTGTGTGTGTGTTTAGGCCCCAGCTGCTTGTCTTGCTGAAGCTGGACGAAGACGCACATGTTAAGTCTCCACGCCTTTTGTCGTTTGCCTCTCAGCTGAAAGCTGGGAAAGGTTTAACCATCGTGGGCACGGTCATTACTGGAAACTTTCTTTACACTTATGGAGAGTCGCTAGCTGCCGAGCAGGTTCTGTCTTCCACAACAAATTCCATTTGTTTATCCCACTATTCGTCTGTGTATCTATCTGTTCTAGT
This sequence comes from Neosilurus hyrtlii, assembly GCA_028564935.1. NCBI lineage: Eukaryota > Metazoa > Chordata > Actinopteri > Siluriformes > Plotosidae > Neosilurus > Neosilurus hyrtlii. Next base: position 5,719,874 of record JAOUQZ010000032.1, read on the forward strand.
GGGTATATAACTGTTCAGTCACATCTGTTAAATCCATCATTTATTCAAGAAAACATATATAACACTCCTCAAGCTATCACTTATCCACCCTTCTGTACATCAGGTTATCAGTATAGCTGTGAAAGTATATGGGTGTCTATTTAAAGTATAAATAGGTGTCAAACTCAAGGCCCACCGACCAAATTCAACCCGGCAACTCATATTTTGTTGCCTGCAAGAGCTTTCAAGGAATATGCTTATCATTCATGCTTGCATCGACCATTACCATGAAACCTAATTCATCAGCCTTCCACTAGGTTGCGGCAACCTATTACAACAGCTAGTCATTCCTGACTCAGGAAAGACTGCATGTTAGCTTGTTGCGGTTAAGAAAATGCAGTGAATATAGGACAAATGCCTAAATGAATCATTTTGCCATGCAGATTTCATGGTTGCCCTTTTAGAATACATGTTAAGTGATTATTCGGCCCTCGATCACATTTAAATTTAGTGACGTGGCCCTCAGTGAGAATTTTCATATAGATCATGTACATATATAGGTAGGTGGTAAGGAGGTGCAGGAAGTAAAGAATGCAGGTTTAATAGACATTTATTATTCTGAAAATGTTCTACAGTCAGTCCTACATTGTTTAAGATTACACTGAAAATATTTTTTTTTTCTGAAGCAAAATTTTAGCACTGGTATCACTTTATAGTGATTTTTATATAAGTAAATCTCATTTTTATTGGTCTTTGAACTGAAATAAAAAAATATTAATGCAACCAGTAACGACCCTAAAGCACTAAATCTGTTATTGTAGGAAAACTTTTTGTTTGATTTGTAACATTGATTTAGTATTGAGATATAACTTCATGTGTGTTTACATTAAAATACTAGTTATGAAAATATCTACTCACTCACTCTCACTCATTTTCCAAGCCGCTTAATCCTAGCAGGGTTGCAGGAGGCTAAACACTATTAAGGAAATATGGATAGATATTACACACAGTCATTTGCTGAACCACTTAATTCCACTACTGGGGTTAGGGTGAGGCTGGAACCTATCTCAGCTGACACTGGGTGAAGTCGGGGTACATACTGAACAGCTCGCCAGACCATCGCAGGGCAACACAGACACAACTGGTCACACTCACACCTGGGGGCAATTTGGAACAGCCTGTTAGCCTAATCTGCATGGCTTTTGACTGTGGGAGGAAACCTATGGATGCACAGGGAGAACATGCAAATTCCACACAGAAACGTCCAAGCCCAGGACTCAAACCCAGGACCTTCTTGCTTTGAGGCGGACGTGCTATCCACTACACCACTGTGCAATACAGTTAATCTTTCAGGCAGTTTGAATGAGTGTACATTTTACAGTCCATTACTCCTATTGGTTTTCACACTTTTTATCTTCTCTCAGACACTCAAACACCTCATGGAAAAGGAGCGCGTGAAGGGCTTTGTTCAGTGCATCGTAGCCCAAAAGGTACGTGAAGGTATCAGTCACATGATCCAGTCAAGCGGCCTAGGCGGAATGCGACCAAACACGGTGGTAATGGGTTGGCCACAAGCCTGGAGACAGAGCGAAGATCCACAAAGCTGGAAGACCTTCATCAGTGAGTAAAGAGGAATGGAGCTTGAATGGGTGCCGGTTATAAAACACTTACAGTGCTTAGTAATTGATATTCCTTATAAGGTTGTCACTCTCTGGAGGGTTGAATTCTAAATGGGTCCAAGCTTAGAGAAAGTGCTGGAACTCGTCTCTTAAAACATTAGTACAAATGCATTTATAAACAAACTTTATAAATAAACATGGTGGATCTGTGCTTAGTGAAATAAATTTGCTGTTTTCAGTAAAAAATGCTCAGTAATGATGATGATCATATCTATTTTGTGGTCGCACTCATGAAGTGCTTATTGGTTCCCTGCAAAATTGTATTTTACTCTCATTTTCATTAGTTACTAATTATATGAACGTTGGGAATGTATTATATATTATCAGTAGCTATAATGGACACGAGATATAATATTGCATTAATTATTGCACTTGTGCAGGCTGCTTTAGCTTTGTACCTACTGGTTATATAAATCAAACAGATAAATACAGTGTTCTACAGAGTTCTAAAATAACGCTGAAGATGGTATATGATTTATGAATTGTAGTTCATTTTGATCTGAATGTTCAGTGTGTCTACTGCTTTACAGACACCGTGCGCTTGACGACAGCAGCCCATCTTGCTCTACTGGTTCCCAAGAACATCTCTTTCTTTCCAACGAACAGTGAGCCGTGTACAGATGGTTATATCGACGTGTGGTGGATCGTGCATGACGGAGGCATGCTCATGCTCCTGCCCTTTCTACTTCGGCAGCACAAGGTAACAGAGAAACAGCATAGTTTCAGATTTGAATTTGTATCATTTTGCTTAGGTCTGTTAAAGGTTTGCGTGTGTGTATGTATGTGCGTTAGGTTTGGCGTAAGTGCGGGATGCGAATCTTCACGGTAGCTCAGATGGAGGATAATTCCATTCAGATGAAGAAAGACCTGGCCACCTTCCTCTATCACCTACGCATAGAGGCTGAAGTCGAGGTTGTAGAAATGGTACGAAAGGATATCAAGTATAATATCATATGAATATATACCACATGGGAATCATGCAACGGGATCTCAGTCTGCTATCTCCGGATTCAAAATCATTAGTATAGTATATTACTACACAGAAATGGCATGACCTGATTGAACAAAATGACAGACACTCACAGTTAGTCATAAGTGCATGAGCAGGCAGCATCATCATTATCATGCATTAAAATAGAAAAATAAATCATAAAAATCTCATTTTATTTTGCTTTCCGTCATGGTTCTGTGTAGTAATACCAAAGGGTTTAAAGAGATGCTGTTACACAGATATTAGGCACTGCCCCTGCCTGTACTTTTTTATTTTTTTTTGCTTAGGTGCTTTTCTAGGATATACTAAAACAATTATGCACCTTGTTGCTAAAATGAATATTCAGCAACATCCACTTCTGTGCATAATGATTAATTATTCCAAGATAATGTAAAGTGCTAGTATTAAAACGGTGGACACACACAGTTTGCCACAGTCACTTTTAGAGCAGGCATTGTCATTACTATTGCTCTGTACAATGTTGGTTTGTTACTAAGGTTTAGATTTTTGTTGATTGATTGCCTACAGTAATCTAGCAAACCCTCTCTGTGTGTCTGTCTACCCAAAACACCCCCACCCTCACCGCCCACTCTCTGTCTTTCTGTCTCTCTCTCTCTCTCTCTCACATACACAGCATGACAGTGATATCAGTGCATATACATATGAGAGAACTCTGATGATGGAGCAACGCTCTCAAATGCTCCGCCAGATGCGCCTCTCCAAATCAGACCGAAACAGAGAGGTGTGTGTGTGTGTGTGTGTGTGTGTGTGTGTGTGTGTGTGCGCGTCCGTGAGTTTAAACCTTAGACATACCAGTTTATGCCAGTGCTGTGATTAAGTATGCTGAATGCAGTTTTTTTAAAGCTTATTTTTCATATATTTCATGAAGGTGTAATGCATGTGAAGATTTATTTTAGCAAGAGTTTGTGTTTTAGGAAGTATTATTTGATGGAAAAGAGACAGCCACCTGCAGCTTCATACATAGTGCAGAGACAAGCGATAAAAAAGAGGACGGCATAGAAGTGAGTGTGAGACAGGAAAAGAGAGTAAGTGTATTTGAGTGAATGTCAGGCAGAAATAAAGGAAGGGCTCCTGAAAGGACTGCAGGGGAAGGGGTGAGTGTGTGTGTATATAATTGTGAGACCAATATCAGATTTAATACACGTGTGTGTTTGTGTTTTTATGTTTGTGTGTTAATGTAGGCACAGCTGGTAAAAGACAAGAACTCAATGCTGCACTTGACCAGCATTGGTTCTGATGATGACGATGACACTGATGGACCTAGTGGGATGGAAAAAGTAGGTGGAGCCTCTGAGCACAGGCGTGTCCACATGACCTGGACTAAAGACAAAGCACTGGAACTGCGTGCACAAGCACACATTCCCTCCGGCTGCAGCACACCTGAGGGCTTCAGAGACATGCTCAGTATCCGGCCGTGAGTTTTACACTCATTTAGCCCTTTCATCAATCCATCCTGCTACTTATTACCCTTGTGCACTCGTCCGCTCAGTTAATACATCTATCCATTTGTCCTATCAAATCTACATTCCTCCAGTTATTCATACACTCACTCACTCGCTTATTTGCCGAACCCCTTACTCCTCTTAGGGTCGCTGGGAGACTGGAGCCTCTTTCTCTCTCTCTCTCTCTCTCTCTCTCTCTCTCTCTCTCTCTCTCTCTTTATATATATA
>JAOUQZ010000032.1:5725325-5758533 GCA_028564935.1 Neosilurus hyrtlii
ATATATATATATATATATATAAATATATATTTTCCTCATTTGTCTTTCGTCCATTAACACCAAATCTGGCTGCCTTTGCTAAAAGGGTAGAGTTGGTTTATGGTTGAAGCTTCAAGAGAGTAAATGAGAGACGATTTAAAAATAATTAAAAGTTTTCAGATTCTTTGTTGAAGTGTTATAGGTGAAATAATTGTATATTTCTGTATTTTTGCATTTTTAATAGCAGTTTGCATGTGTATGTTTATTTAAGAATGTATGTCACTCCTGCAGAGATCATTCCAATGTTCGGCGCATGCACACAGCTGTCAAACTCAATGAGGTCATCGTAAATAAATCCCATGATGCTCGGCTAGTCTTACTCAACATGCCAGGACCTCCCAGGAATCCAGATGGAGATGAAAACTGTATCCTTTTTCTCACACTAGTGCACACAAATGGACAGAAGGACAGGACTTGCATTTTGAGTCTGGAAATCTTTAATTGTACACTAATGGGTTGACTAGATGCAAGTGTTACATCATTACACTCTATTGTTACATAAAATCTTGAATAATTGTCTAAAAAATGTTTATTTCCTACCTATGTAAAGTATTATCCCTGACAAAATACGCAGATATGGAATTTTTGGAAGTTCTGACCGAAGGCCTGGAGCACGTCCTCTTGGTCAGGGGTGGAGGCAGTGAGGTCATCACCATTTATTCGTGATTGTTAGTAAAAGTCATTCCGCAATGGTTTGACTGAAGTGTTAAGCAGAATAAAGTGTGGATGATGCGTCACTAGCTATGTCCCAAACATGCTCCGCCTACTCCATGAAGCCCCGCCCACCATCCACATCAGCCTGTTTACCAGCACCAGTTCACTTGTCATCATTTCTGCTCAACATTACATGGTGGGACAGCGAGTGTGTTTCATGGATTGACTCAGGGGTTGCTCTAGTTGATGTGTATGTTAGACTTGTTTCCATGTTCCAGATTAAATGATTATTGTTAAGGTACTGTTAAAGGCTGTTTCATCAGCGTGTTTGTATTTGATGGGCGATCAGCGTGAAAGGATGAGAATTTCGAATTTCTTTCTAGCAATATGACACAGGCTTTGTTGCACATTTCATCAATGTTTCAGCATGCTATTTTAGTGTCAGTTATTAATGTGCTTGCATGTTAGTGTGTATGAGAGAATGTAAGATATCAATTTAAGATCCTTCCCCTGAAATGTGTTTAATTTGTTTTGTGTTTATTTTTTCCTTTGAGGAGCCATAGTGTGTTTTCAGCCTTGTCACTGAAATCACTGTACTCAGAAAAAAAGATTGTATTTGTGGTCCTTGCTCTTTTTATGTCTGCGCATCATCAGCCTCTAGCAGTGCTTTTGAGGTATGTTTAAAAAAGATCATTTTTAATTTCCTGTCTATGTTTAATGTGCAGAGACGGTGTTATTTGCTCTGTGTCCTACATGTCTTTAATTGTGCTATCACAGCAAAGACTAATTTTTATGTTACTGTTGTTTTATTTTTTACATTGATATTTCAAAATTAAAGGGTTAAAGTGGGAAGTAAAATGCTTTTGGAAGAGAATTGATATTAATGTGTGATTAATTATCTTATCATTACACAGTCATTTCATTACAAGTTCATTGTATCCCCATGAAGCATAGGGATACTATGTTTTGGTTTTTTTTGGTTCTGCAGGAGACACTTCTTGTTAACACATTAGCCGTGCCGTTTTTTTATGGATTTATTTTATATTTATAATGAATGGTCATTACGGCACGCCCAACCATGTTCATGTCTTTGGGCTGTCCGAAGAAACCGGTGTATCTGGAGGAAATGCACACAAGCACAGGGAGAACATGCAAACTCCCTGCAGAAACACCCTCGCCAGACACGGACTAAACCCTGGATTTTAGATTGAGGCAGAAGTACCTGTAAACCCAGATTTGTATTCTTGGGATTATTACAGAAGTATTGGCGCTATTAATTCATGGAAGCATCGCCTATTACAAGCTAATCACCTTTCAGATATTTAAAAAAAAAAAAATGTTGTTCATCTTAGAAGCTGCAGATTAATGAGATTTCTTTCTGTTTAGTGATTAAAATGCTTTTATACACAACCAAACAAAAAGATATCTTGAAAATATATTTTTTGAATTAACACCTGATAACCTACTTTTCAAATTTGACATTTATCAAGTGAGATGAGACTCCCTCCCTGATCTCTCCTTTATGCTCTTAATTGACATGCAGGTCTCCACTCAGGACCATAAGTATTTGAACAGTGTCACAATCTTTGTAAATTTGTCTCAGTACATGAACCACATAGTGGACTTTAGCATATAGCCCCATCATTTTCAGAGGTTCAAGCATATTTTTTCGAATTTATGGTTGTAAATCCTTTTCCACACGAAGACTGCCTTAAGTCTAGAACCAATGGACATAACCAAATGCCAAGTTCCTCCCCTGAGATGTTTTGCCCGGCTATTTCTGTAGCTGTGTTCACTTGCTGATTATTTGTGGGTCTTTCTGAATTCAGTTTGACTGACCTAGCCATTTAAGAATATTCCATTTCCTTGCCTTAAGAAGCTCTGAAGTTGTCTTTACTGTATGTTTTGTGTCATTATTGACTTGTCCTCTGAAGTGCCTTCCTATTAGTTTTGCTGAATTTGAATCTGAGCAGAAAGTATAGCTCTATACACTTCAGAATTCACCCTGCTTCATACTTCTATCAGCAATCGCATCAATAAACACCAGTGACTGTGTTTCACTGGCAGCCATACATACCCATGTCCACGATGTTTGACAGAAGATGTGGTATACTTTAGCATGCACAGAGCCATTCTTTCTTTTACTCTTCTCTTTCCATCATTTTGTTTCCTCTGTCCAAAATATTGTGGTTCAGAATTGGCCAGGCTTTCTAGCTAAATTTAATCTGACCTTGATGTTCTTGAGCATTGCCAGTTATTTGCATCTTTGGTTAACCTCTGTATTTACATAATGAAGGTGTCTTCTTATTGTAGGCTTTGACAATCATAAGCCTTCTTCCTCAAGAGTGTTTCTGACTTGAATGGATCTTGTGTATGGGGTTTTTCTTTACCAAGGAAAGAATTCTATGATCATCCATTTTAGTTTTCTTCTGTGGTCTTCCAGGTGTTTTGCTCTTGCTAATTTTACGGTATGTCCCTGCATTTTAAGAATATACTAGATTGTCGAGTTGAACACTCCTAAAGTTGATGCTATCTCTTTGATAGGTGTGTTTATTATTTTTCAGCCTAATGATGTCCTCCTTTACATGTACTGATATGTCTTTGGCTAATTAGAGACATTTTACCTCCTTATTTTTGTCATGAAAAAATGAAGAAACAGACAATAAGTGGCCATGAAACTGCTTATTAGTCAGCTCTTTAAATACATTTTTGCTTCTGAACTTCAAGGGAAAGCAAAATTTTGTTAAACCACTTAAATTACAGCTGAAAGTCTACACTTCAGTCACAACTTGACTTCTTTTCAAAGCCATTGTGGTTGTGTTCAAAACATATTTGGGTGTTTCTAGGAAACTTGTATCTGAAAGCAGGACAGGCTGAAAATTCGAAAAAGATGTAAACTAATGTTACTAAGCAAATTCAAAAGCAGTCATTCATTCATTATTTTCTAAGCTGCTTTATCCTAATTAGGCATACGGGGAGGCTGGCACCCATCTCAGCTGGCTCTGGGCGAGGGCGGGGTATACCCTGGACAGCTCGCCAGGCCATCTCAGGGCCAACATACACACAACCATTTACACTCACATCTAGGGGCACATTTGGAACAATTAACCAACTGTGCATGTATTTGGACTGTGGGAAGAAACAGGAGTATCCAGAGGAATCCCACGCAAGCATGGGGAGAATGTGCAAACTCCTTCAGAAGCAGTTCACGTCTATTTTTAAAATCTTTATATACTGATATTAAAGATACACTCTTTTTCATAAGTAGTGATATACTTCTGCATGGATGATTTAGCAGGCAATGCTTACTCAGACATAACCATGGTAAAAAATTAGTCCCACACTCCACAGACATGCACATTAAACTAATTGGCTGTTCCAAATTGCCCCCAGGTGTAAGTGTGGGTTTGAATGCTTGCATGTGTGTTTGCCCTGCAGTGGTCTGGAGAGCTCTGCTGGCTGAGATAGGCGCTAACTCCCACGACCCGAGTAGAGTTAATTGGTTCGGCAAATGAGTGTGTGAGAATTATTGGGTGTTACAAAGCTGGCAAAGTTCTAAATACTAATACATAAAGAAATAATTAAAAAACAACACATAACAGGGGACATTTACAAAAATTGTAAGTCCAAATATTCATAGAACATCTTCCTGCAGAGGTATGCATTTACATATTTGTGTGTTTTAAATTCTATTATTATTATAACCACATCACTAATTTGCTGAACAGCTTAATCTTAATAGGGTTGCGGGGAGGCTGGAGCTTATCTCAGCCGACAGCTCGCCAGACCATGAACTGAGAACTAGAGTGGTCTAACCACCAGAAAGCTGTTTTTGGGACATGATGGTTTTTGCAATATAAAAAAACACTGGAGTGCTAGAAATCCACCAGCCATAACTTTCATTATTTTATGTCGCAATGAGGATCGGCCATTCTGGCATGCATAGACCTTGTCCACATCTGTCAAAATATGACTTTATCTCATTTTTTGTTTTTTGGGGGGTAAGTACCCAGAGGAAACCCACACAAGCATGGGAAAAACATGCAAAGTCCACACATAAACACCTTCCCCAAGCCCGGGAATCAAACCCAGGACCTTCTTGCTGTGAGGTGGATGTGCTCTCCATGACACCACCACACTCATCATTCTGTTGTTTCTATCTACAGGAGTCTTGAATTCGGCAACAACTCATTTTCTGGGGGCCACTATTAACAGTAAACTTGGCAAAATAAAGAATGAGTTTCTATTACATATGGACAGTGTCTTATTTGCAGATTCAGGCGGTTTAACTTGGCATGGAGGAAAGTAGGGTGGTCCTTACGTCACGTCCGCTTTTAACCCGGAAGCCGGTTGCCATGTTGTGAGGGTATTTTTTAAGCCGTGAGAGTCGCTTTGGTCGGAGTTTTGAGGCAGAAACCGTGTCGTTTTCAGGGCTCGTATGGAGGTAAGAAGAGAAGTCGAAAGTTATTCAATGTCAGTAGCTCATTTGTCTGGTCCCCTGTCCACCCCTGACATGTTAATTCACACTTTGCTCCTTTTATTCTCCATTAAACAATGAGTTTTTAAACAAGCCACCAAGAAGCCGGAGCGCTCCCCATCAACTTACTTCCTTGTTCTTAGCTAGCTTCCTAGCAGCTAGTCACAAACGAATGGCATTTAGGATAGCTTGCTAGTTATCATCTTCTTACAGAAAACTACTTCCCTTTTATTTATTTCAATGAAGCTTGATCAACAGTCTCACTTCAGACCACCACACACTTTATGCTGCTGCTCTAAATCCGAGTTAAAAACAAAGCGAGCGACTTCATCTAATATCATAAAGAGCTAATCATCACTCCAGTCTCACTTCACACTGGTGCTGATTTATTCAAAGCCCTTTCTGGGTCTAGAGTTTATAAGGCACAATCCATGGAAAAGGTGGGTTATATGAGACTTGTGGTGTGTTTAATCACTATTCTGGAATGGAAAGATCAGTGTTTGAAATGTTTGCTGGAGCTTCACATTTGCTTTGATATGATTTAAACGCCTCAGACTTCTGAATGGCTTTGAATATAGTGGTGAAAATCAGTAGTGAAAATTACATGTTGAGATGTAGACAGTACAAAGTTTCATACAGAGTTTAAACCGAGATCAAAGACTAAAGCAATGATTTTCTTGTTGTCTTTTGTGATTCAGATATGAATCGAATCTCTTCCAGAGAAATTTTCACTTGGTCAAATAGAATGTTTATATTTATAAAATGGCTAATCAGTGATATAGAATTTTTATTGGCCCTCAATAAAAAAATACCCTTCCAATCATGTGCCCCCACCCAATAAAAAGTATCAGTTCTCAGACTCTACTATTTGTGAATCAAGAATCGACTCGAAAGACTGAAAAGTCGATTCTCGAGTCTCTCTACTGTTTGGTACTCGATTCCTAAGCCAAAGTGTCGATTGACTCTGCTACTTATTAGAGATCTGAGTTTATTTCAGGGAATGTTGGAGTGCTCTTAATCACCTTTGTTCATCTGGATTTGTGCTAGTTCATTAAGGGACATATGTGTAATCTAAGTGAATATCATCATAATGGGACTCAAGTTTACAGCTACATGTGATTTTAATACTAAATTTAAGCATTCCATGTAATTGAACCTAACAGTTAAACATATAAGAAAATAAATATGAAAACTTAGTTGTGTCCCTTGGTGCTGTGTGGTTTAGAACAACTGTTTTACAGAAAGAAACTCATGGGTTCAATCCTGGGTTTGAGTTTTTCTGTCTGGGGTTTGCATGTTCTCTCAGTGCTTGCATGGGTTTCCTCCTGGTACTTTCATCCCACGGTCCAAAGACATGCACATTAGGTTAATTGGCTGTTTCAGATTACCCATAGGTGTGATGTGAGGATGAAGGTTTTGTGTTGGCGCTGCGATTGACTGGCACTCTATTCACGGTGTACCCATCCTTCTCCCTGTGTCGGTTGAATCTCTGAATCAGTGTCGACTCTCCCGGTCTTGTCTGGATTTAAAAGCGGGGTCTGCTCTGTGTTGCTTTAGGCCTTTTATGGACTGTTCCAATGCTTTCTAGTGAGGGGGGTGATGTATTATTGAAAACAAGATTTCTGTTTTGTCTTTATATTTCCAGGATGTGACTCTTTTGATCGATTGTATAAATATATAGAACTAGCTGTTCTGTCAAATTTATTGAGACTTATATTTTTTTTACAACACGCGTGAAATATTGGGAGGATCATTTACACCCCTGTGCTGCGCCTCCATCCTGAGGTCGGACTCGGAATCGGTAACTCTGGTTCGATTGAGAAGCCTGAAGAGCACGTAGAGCAAAGGGGAAAAAATCCGTTTGTAATGTGATGAATGGTGTCGGCTTGTTTTTGGGAGTTTTTATATCGATTTGGATGATTTTTAACTTGTCAGGAATTGACGTAGTGCTGTGGTTGATATCGAACTCGGTGTGAAATGTGCATTTTTGTTGTAGCCGGTGTCTTAGCCGTGTTTTTCCCCCATGTGGCTGTCATTCAAACGGATTCTACGTTAGCAGTGAGCTAACTTGCTAGCTAGCACGCCTTTGCCGCACACAGGCATAGGCATACGCTGCTATTTTTTTAAACTACATGTTTGTGATTTCGTCTTTTTTAAATTTTTTGTTTGTTGATATTCACAACGTTGAAAGTTGTCGAAGCGGTCGTGTGCTGTGCACCGCAGTAATGCGTCAGTCATGCGGGACAGCGCGAGCCGAGTGTGAGAGAGTTTAAGTGGATTTAACCCGGGATATTTCTGGCACCGGAGGAAAGCTGAGGGGTCACTGGATCCATCTAAGGCCTTTTACACGACAACCTGCTTGGAAGCGAGCTCATCCTGGGGGTTTCTGAGACGCGCTCGGCGTCACACTGCGGTTCAAATTTGATTTTTGTTTCCTACGCATGCGCAGACCAGTCATAAAATGGATCTGAATTTTTACTCCGATCTGACGGATGGGACCGGGCAGCCGGGGGATCCCGAGTTCCTGGACGCGCAGGCCTTTAATGGATTTGATGCAGTTCAAAAGGTGAACCGTGTCATCCTTATAATAAAAAAAATCTTTAGAGATTATGTATAAGGTGTACAAGTGTAAACTGTAGATTTAAGAATTGCATGTCTTTATATTACTCACATATTTTTGTTCGGTGGTTTTGGTGCTGCTGTGTTAGCAGATGCTCCACATTCCTCAGATAAGAGTGATTCTGTGCCGCTCTGACGTCACAGCACGGTTTGGATTGGATTAATTTATTGATAGGGCATCCTGGAATTATTTCTTAGATGTTTCATGATAACTCTTTCACCAGTCTCCCAGACTGCAGTAAAGTGGCCACAGGATGCTTATTATTAAAGTTACAACTTTTTTTTTGTAATTTATATTTTTAATCGTATTTTTGATCTTATATTTTTAATATCAGTCATATGTTCATGTGGCGTTCAAGCAGCTGCAAAAGGCAGTGGACCAACAGCAGTTTGGAAACATAATAAAACTAATTGCGAAGCTCCATACTTTAATCGACAAGGGATTTTAGGAATAATCGCCTCACGACACAAGCAAATCTTGTTCATGACCATCTTTGCTCATGTGAACTGAGAAAATTTCGCATCTCATTGATCATTTTGCTGGCATTCTCTGACTTTGCATGGTCGCTTGTCGCTGATGGTTTTTTCCAACTCAAGGCGATGATAACTTCAAGAAAAATCAGGGACGTGTGCATCAGACTAGAAATATCAGATGAGCACCAAGTTTGTAATACAGAGCAATAATACAGAGAGTATAGCAAGAAGGTCCTGGTTTTCAATTCCGGGCTACCCGAGAATGTTTCTGCCTGGAGTTTGCATGCTCTCTCTGTGCCTGCTTGGGTTTCCTACAGGTACTCTTGTTTTCTTCCAACAGTCCAAAGACATACACATTCGGCCAGTTTCCCCTTGGTGTGAGTGTGTGTGAGGGAACTCTTTTTACATCAACAGAGCATTATGACATAAAAGACAATTACAGGACAGAAACAGTAAGGAAGTAAAAGACAATGCTACAACCCAGGCATAACACAATGAGGTAACAAAATTAGACTAATTGGCTGTTTCCAGCTGCCCCAGGTGTGAGTGTGAGGTATGAATGGTTGTGTGTATGTTGGCCTTGCGATCAACTTGTGATCTGCACAGGGTGTACCCCACCTTCCCCCAGAGTCGGTTAAGATAGGATCCACCTTCATGCAACTTGAATTAACTACTGCAACTAGGATTAAGCGGTTCTGCAAATGAAGAAACGTTTGTTCTACTTCATTTATATGTTCTAATACAAGTAAAGTAAGGTATACCTTTACGTCCCAATTCAATGACCCGTTAAAAGTGGCTCTCAATCACGAAGGGTTCGCAGTGACTGGGACCCCCAGACTTCCAGCTGTTGTTCAGAACTATCATACCAGAGATACTCTTACTTTTAATTCTGGCTAACACTGATGTAGAGTGTTCATAAATAACCCGTGGATGATACCAAAAAGTTTATTTTTGTAAAGATGATTATTCAATGAACTATAATTATATATATTTTTAAATATCTTTCTCAACTTGGATTTTTTGCTTTGGGTTCTCTTTCAGTTTCACGGAGGAAGCGACAACTTTTTGCCCATGAGTGGAGAGGGCCATCCTTTCCTGTCCTCCTCCGAGGTACAGCTCCACTCCACATACTCCCTTCAAATCCAGGATGCCGAGGTGCTTTGCGTACAGAGCGTTTCATTTCATTCTCTACATGTCACTGTTCACATTTTCCCGCATTTTAGACCTAATCCTAAAGCCAGGATTAGGTGTGTGTTGAAATTTCAGTATAGAACAAAGAATCAGAATACTTTATTGAACCCGGAGGAAATTGTGTGCACACAGTAGCTCCATACTGAGTAAAGAGTAAGATAAAAGTTTTAATAAGAAAAAATTACATGTGTGTGCATGTATATATATATATACAAGTCTAAAATTAGAATTTACTAATATGTGTATAAACAGATGCAGAATGAATCCTATCAGTGAGTAATATGTACAGTACAGCATTATCATTATGATAAACAGTGGAATATAAATGCGGTGAAAAATGTAAATGTATGACAGTGGATGTTGTTGCTCTATTGAGGAGTTGTACAGTTCAATGGCCACAGGTAGGTATGATTTCCTGTGTCGTTCAGTGGTACATTTAGGTGGCATCAGTCTCTCACTGAACGTGCTCCTGTGACTGATCAGCAGGTTGTGAAGCGAGTGGGCGGTATCGTTCAGTATTGTCTTAATTTTGGACAACATTCGCCTTTCTGACACTACCATTAGAGAGTCCAGCTCCATCCCCACAATGTTACTGGCCTTACGGATCAGTTTGTTCAGTCTGTTTGGCGATATCTTTTCTCCGTTAAAGTGCAGCTTTTAAGGGTGTATCTTTTTATACCTTTAGTGAGCATGTTTTACCTAGAAGAGTGTATCTAGTGTACACTGTATCCGCACACACCTACTTACCATTACTCCATATTATTTAAATCTGATGGAATTGTTCGTTCGTATATCATAAACCACAGGTGCTGAAAATAATCTGTGTTTATCAGCAGGTTTCATGTAATTTGGCCCACATTTTTTAACACACACAGAGATCTAGTTTCTATAATGAGAACCACATGGCTTTTATCGTTCAGTGCGTTCATTATTTTAATCATTTATGTGTATGTTTTTGTGCGTGATTGTTGAACAGATGGTAAATAGATGAGTTTGTGACCATAGTTTTAGTTTGTTCAGCTTTTCACGTTGCCTCAAAATTCAGGCTCAAGTATGTGCGACCAATTTAAAAATAAAATGGACATATACCATTTTGCTCCTCTTTATTTTTAACACCATTAAAAGCCCACATAATGTGTAATTTTTGTGTACACATTTTTGAAGGTGAAGTGTATGTGTCTATTAAATGTTTATAATTCTGTTTGAATCACTGTACTGAACCTTTAAAATTATTTTAATTGTGTTCAATATATTAATATTAATTAATATATTGACATCTTTGAATATCAGATTGCATGTTTTGAGGTAAAGTCCCACAGAAGTATGGCGTACGACCAGTTCAAATGCCATTTTGTTGAATATCTACGGTTTTAGAATTAGTAACCATGGCAAGCCACAAATTTTTGTCCACTTTTTTGATTCGTGCATTATCCCAACTTTCTAAGGTGGGTTATGTCCTTTATTCTAAGATAGCAAATCAATCAGATGTACCGATCCCATGTAGTATATGGGTCTTTTCATACCAAGTAATTGCTCAAAAACTAACAAAACCAATAAAACATTTCCCTCCCAACTGCTACCCTCTAGAAGTAAAGTGTGTTCAAGATGGACTATATGGACAAAAGTATATGGACAGTTGACCATATAAGTTGGACTCCAGGTTCCATTTCTCTTTGCTGTTATATTAATCTTCAAGACATGCCTTCATAAAATTCACTGTGTGCGCATTTGGACTGTCATGTTAGGAGAGGTTTGAACCTCTTCGTTTTAGTGAAGGGAAACTAGCTCAACAGCAGATGAACACATTCTGCACAACTGTGTGCTTTCAGCTTTGTGGCTTTAGGAAAAAGCATCATATGGGTCTGATGGTTAATTGTTCATAAATTTTTGTTCATATACTGTCCACATAAAGCATGAAGTCACACAAAAAAAAAATCCAGGTCCCATTTACGGTTTTAAAAAATGCTTGTTTGGAAAGAACATTCTGCACATACCTCAACCACTTCTGGAAAGCAGTGGTGCCATATTAATCGTTTGGTCTGTCCTTTGAATTGTTAAGTCTGTGAAAAATCAAATCCATGTGACATCATTAACACATACAGAAGGTAACATAGAACATCATTCAAAATATGGTGTATAATAGTGATAGTTTGGACCGATTTTGGAGTCATGTTCTCGTGCTACTGCGGACACAGTCAGGCTTTGATTCATGGGTCACGTCCATTCATAACATTCTAAAATACTTGGAAAACATCTATAATTGGTCATACAAAATATGCAAGAATCATTTTTCAATAATATAAAGTTCGGATAGGAGTTTTAAAACTAGAGGTGGCATTTTTGAAAAATATTCACTTACCTTCTGATGATGATGTCCTCATTACACTCAAACCATCTTACCACCAAGTCACAAGTCCTTGATTTACCTTTTGGATATCATGAAAGAGATACTTGTTGTTGATGCTTCATGGTTTGTCAGAAAAATTTAGGAAATTCCTAGAAATTTTTAAGTCTTCATGTAATATGGCCATCCTATGGAGTGACCCAAACATTAATATAATTAGACATATTTAAATCTCTTTTCCCATACAGTGATGTGAAAGCATATGCATTTTATACAGTGCTTGGAAAAAGTTTTTTTTTTGCAGAGGAGTCCATGGTTTTCTATAGTTTGTGACACTTGGATGTTACAGAAATGTGTTACTTTAGTTTGTCAGTTGTTTCCATTAAGTTTGTAATATGGGTCAGATCATGAAACTGGTATTAAAATGTGTGACGCTGACCTGGCACATTTTCTGCAGATTTAGAAAAGGATAGTTCACACCCCCCCCCTTTTTTTATAATATTCCTTGGATGTACAGCATTGTAAAATTATTAGTATGACGACTCAAAAAGTCAGTATGTAACATAGACAGAATGAATGGTCTTCTGTTCACTAAAATAGCTTTAGCTAATAATTGTCTAATTAGTTACACAATGCCAATTAATAGTGCTTGACATGTTCAACATTTGTCTATTATTTTTAGCCAATAAATGCCAATATATATTTGAAGCATCAAGCAAATTTGTTGTTTGGTTTAAAACACTGTATCGACCAAAGCTTTCCAGTAGGATTACTATAAGATTAAAGCTAAACCTGTGGTGTAACTTATTTACAATGGTGTTTATATATCAACCCCATCTTCCTTCTGCAGACTTTCCACACACCCAGTTTGGGTGATGAAGAGTTTGAGATCCCGCCCATCTCGCTGGACCCCGACTCAGCTCTCAGTGTTTCAGATGTGGTGTCGCACTTCGGGGAGCTGGGCGATGGTGGTCCAGCCCCTGTTGTCCCCGGCAATGCCGTTGTGCAGGGTAATGACCCTTCCTTTGCCTCAACCTTTGTAAACCCAACAGCACAAGGGCTTGAGCATTTGAGCTTGATGACCCAGCAGGGAGGAGGACCAATGCTGGGATCAACTCTAGGAATGGTGAGAGAATATATAGCTGTCTGTACTGGCAGACTGTAAATGTTGTAAAACAGATTTGCTTGAAATTCATGTAATACGGTATTCATATTATAATAACTTTAGTCATATACATTATGATTTTGTTATATAACGTTCATATAATTTGTCTATAAAAGAAATGCAACTGTTAAAATTAGGAACAGTGGATGAATCTTGGATGTGAGAACCAATTTTAAACCTAAATTATGCATCCTCCCCAGGATCTTGGGCATCCCATTGGCTCGCAGTTCAGCAGCTCCTCCCCCATGACCATCGACGTGCCTCTGCCAGACATTAACCATGGCTTGCTGGGGCACAATCCACTGACCACCATTGACCAGTCAGAGCTTAGCGCACAGTTGGGTCTCAGTCTAGGGGGCGGGGCCATCCTGACACGCACACACTCACCTGACCAGCCACTGTCGACCACCGGCTCGCCTTCGGAGTCTCTGCAGGACGACGACATGGACGACTTCAGAAGAGTGAGTGTTCAGTTTAGGTCATGACTAAATTAAACCCAAATTATTCCATCACCAAAAGACCTATTACTTGTTATAAGATATTAAAGCATCCTGAAGTGGAAATTAATCTGTCTTTCCTGCTATCTTGTACCTTCCTTTTCCCCCCTTCCCTCCATCTGTCCTTCTCCCTCTGGCCTAGAAGAGTGTGCTAGTGGAGTCTCCTGTCTCTCTTTCGGTCTCTCCTGGCATCATCTCTCTCTCCCCTGCTCTCTCAGAGCAGCCTGCTGTGTCAGTGTCCTCAGCCCCGCCCACCCTGGCACGAGCAGGAGGAGGGGCCAAAAAAGGCAAGAAGAAAAAAGATCCCAACGAGCCCCAGAAGCCAGTTTCGGCTTACGCGTTGTTCTTCCGCGATACACAGGCAGCTATCAAGGGTCAGAACCCGAACGCTACGTTTGGAGAGGTGTCGAAGATCGTCGCTTCCATGTGGGACAGTCTGGGAGAGGAGCAGAAGCAGGTAGGACTCCATAAAATTATTGATCTTTGGTTTGCATACATTTATTGGCTGATTTAATTTATATGCATAACTTTGAAAAAATGTTTCAGTCAAAAAGATTTGCTCAGGTAACAGACATCTGGATTTGTGCTCCAGGTTTACAAGAGGAAGACTGAAGCTGCTAAGAAGGAGTACCTTAAAGCACTGGCAGCTTACAGAGCCAGCCAGCTATCACAGGTAACATTGTCAGCCAAATGTAGTTGCCCTTTATAAATACGTACGAGTTAGACTGTAGTCTAATATGGAAATGGTATTTTTAGTGCAAAGCCTTAAATTTGTTATTTTTTTTCACAGCCCACTATTGAGGTGTTGGACACTGCGCCTTCTCCACCTGCCGCTCCTGTTGTGATGCCTGTCCCTGAGGCTCCACCCCCTCAGCTGACACCCACCCGCTCCAGCCGCATCCCCGTGCACGCACCCGACAACAACACCATCACCAACATTTGCACTTCGAACATCATCATTGACTTGCCACAAGTTACCACGCGGTCTCGCACAGGTGCCCACAAGCAGCCGGCTTCCTCGACTCCGCCCATCGCGCCGACCCCAACTCTGCCCATGGTCACCAAGATCATCATCCCCAAGCTACCTTCGGCCCGCCAACCACCGCCCCTGCAGCAGATGCAGAACACGCCGCTGCCCCCACGTCTCCAGCAGATGGTGCATTCTGTTGCCCCACCGCCGCTTCAGGCCAAACCTCGTGGCGGGGGTGCAGTCGGCCAGGCAGCTGCCCCTGTTGCTGCCACACCTCCTCCTCCTCTGCAGATCAAGATAGTCCCTGCCCCTGCACAGGCAGATGTAGCCACTCCCATAATTGTGACTCGTGCCACAGAGGCACCCACAGACTCTGCCAGCATGGAGGTGGACGTGGCACAGCCTGCCGCTATAGTCACCACAGAAGCAGAGGAAGGGGTATGATGAACAGATATTTTAGAGCTTCTGACCCTCATGCTTGTTGTACACATTAAGATTTTAAAGAAGTATAATGCAAGGATTAAAACATGATGGAATGAGCGTTTTGTGCTGATATTCCACATTAGTATTTTAAACGTTTGTTTTTATTACCGTTTTTTTCTTTGTTCTTTCGCAGATGGAGGTGGAGCTGAACAGCTCTCCAGCGCATGAGGTGGCTCCCACTGCAGGCCCTGCTGTGTGTGTGCGTGCTGGCTGCAACAACCCACCGGTAGAAAGTAAAGACTGGGACAGAGAATACTGTAGCAACGAGTGTGTGGCTACACATTGCAGGTATAGAAACACACAAAGATCTGTAACTTGTTGGTGGTGACAAAATATCCAGTTGCTCATTTCAGCGCATGAGGCTTTTTTTCAGGATATTGAGTCATTGGCATCAGAATTTCCATTTTCAGGAAACTCGAGTCTCCGGGCATAAGGACATGTTTATAAATGTACCAATGACTGGTATTATATTCATATCAGTATTGGTATTCTTAATTCCATTCTAGCTTATTGTATTTTATTCCATTACTTTTATAGAAATGGGGTACGTCCGTCCGTCCAACTTGTTAGTGCAATAACTTGGGAAGGAAATGATTCAGGATCACCAAGTTTGTTGAATGGGTTCCACTTTTTTATATTTGGTTTTTCAAGGCTTGCTAGTGTGATAACTTCGAAAGGAAATGGTATAGGATCGCTTTATGGTCACCCAGTCATCCCTGTGAATTTTTCTATATTGGCATGTTATGCTTTCTATTATCCTTCCTTGGGAGGGTCTTAATCCCTGTGGTCTATTTTCACTATAGTAAAACCATTATTAGCTTTTTTTTATTATTATTTTAACATAGCTATTACATTGTCAACCTGTTTTATATCTGCAGTGGTTTATTTGTTTTATTATTTTGTCACTCTCCTACAGGGACGTGTTCATGGCCTGGTGTGCAATCAGAGGACAGAACTCCACCACCGTCACTTAAAATCCAGCGAACCAATCGTCGAGCGAGGCCGGGATAAACACAGAGAGAAAGAGAATTCAGCATGTGTATTTATAGACAGGAAAAACTTGGAGGGGAAATATTATTGATTGAATTCTTGTTTATCACTACTTACATCTCAAGCTTACAGTGAATGTGATGATATTAAATGGATAACTTGACCAACCAGTAGAGCTAACCATACAGACGGTGTAGTTATTTGCTGTAATGATAAACTGCGTGGTTGGCTTCTCTGAAGACCGAGAATGCATTTCATTCCTTCTGGAGTTTGGAGAAAACTATAAAGTCCTAAGATTTCTCGATTTCAGGTGGAAATTTCAGGACAAAGCTTTGAAAGGTGTGGAAAGAGGGCATAAAATGCTGAATGGTATCTGAAAAGTATAACCCATGTAGTTTCGTCAGTTATTAGTACAGTCCCCTTCCTAATTTGTTGCCCCAACCAGTCATGTTCCATGTGGAGTGGAGACAGTATTATAAAATGTTTAAAAAAAAAAAAAAAAAAACTTTAAAAAAAATAATAAATTTTTTTACACAGCTCAAAAAACAGCACTACATTTCTGATCTGCCAATGAGTTACAGGATTATGGAAGCTGGTGCTATAAAAGGACCATGCCAGACTTTTTACATTCAACTGACTTTCTGTCTTTCTAAATGGTACAATTATATTTCAAATGATACCCAATGACTTTTTGCTTGAGAGTTTGTGGAAGAGGAAAAGGCTCAGAAGTGACATTTGTGAAGGATTGACCCTGTTAAGTACAGCTGTATTTTGCTGTACTGTAATTTCTCAATCATGTGAGGACATAACATGTTCAAGATTTCCAAACTCGGCTCATGATATCCACACACAACCTCACATTATGGAATGGTACTCTAGTGGAAGCATGTACATGGGTAAAGTCCAATATTTTGAACAATGAGACATTCAAGATTTTAAATATGATGTACTGCTACATGATCAGTGTTTTATATTCCACTGCAGATCTGTTTCTTATTTTGCAACCAGCAGGAAATAGTGCTGTTGAAAAAAAAATCTGAATTTCTACACTGTTAAAAATAAACAAAGAAAATCAATTTTAGTGACTTGCATCAGTGGAGTAGACATCCTTATGTTAAATAAACATGAAGCACGAGTCACTTGTGTTGTGTTGCTTCTATCTGCGAAACAATTGATACGTGGACGTACCTGAGATCAATGAGATCAGTGGATGCGATTGAGGTTCCTTGTTGATATGAAGGGATTGTTTTTCCATCAATTCAGGGGTTGTCCATATGTATATTTCAATTGTAGTAACACAAGCAGCTAGATAGCTAAATGTGACCAAATGTAATCGTTCATTTATTAGTTTATTGATTTGTTGAACCATTTAATCTTGTTAGGGTTGGATAGTATCTATCTCAGCTGCTTCTGAACAAGGGCGGGGTACACCCTGAATTGCTCACCAGTGTGACGTCACACGTGTGAGGAATTAAACATTAATAACTTTGAAAGTATGATAGCAAAATCAATTCTTTCAACAGCACAAACAACTGAGACCACTTTGGTGAGATTTGGACATAGTGGGGGGGCTTGTGACATCACATGCGAAAGGAATAAAACCATAGACCGTGCAACGAGTGAATTTCGGTGAAGCTCGGCAGGCAAATAGTAAACATACAGTGTCAACCTGCGCTTGATTTTTTTATTTTATTTTTTTAACAAAATTTTCACGCTTTCAAAGAATATTTTGACCCATTTCTTGCATGAAGGTAGGTCTAAGCATCTTAAGATTGACAAAAAAAACCATGGGAATACATATTAATTGTATGTATAGAAATGGTAATTTGCTAGTTTGTTCTGTTAATAATGGTAAATAAGGTATATTTACTGTTAACATAATCTCAATTTAAAATGTAATTAAAATAAAAGCTGAAAAATTATTACTGTGATGTAATTTTGTAACTTTTTTATATTAATATTAAGCAATTTAAAAAAGATAATTGAAAATGATAAAAAAAAATTCAATTAAAAATTGAATATCTATACTTGTATGTTGTATGTGACTTGGTGTATTTTACTTAATGCTTTGAAAAGTCAGATGTAAGTATATAGTTTATAACTTATACAATTCATTTTGGTAGTACTAGTTTTCATTTTAAAGCAATTAGTTTTATTTGTTATTTATTTCTTTGTAATTGTTTAAAATTGGAACACAGACATTATATTCAAAGCTGTTTTGTTTATTGTTTAAATTAAGATATACAGTATATATCCAACAAGATTTAATTTACTCCAGTTGTGAAATTTTATAGATATGAAATGATAATGAACATTAAACCCTTTTTTATTACCTTTATCATAATTGTGAATCAATCCTGAAATACTGTCTGTATTCAATATAATTTTACCTATAATAACTTTTATATATTATTATTATAACTTTTCCTGAATTAGAAGTTATCTTGTAAATTTACTAATTATCTTATTAAACAATGATATGTACATGTATGTTCTGCTTAACTGTGATATTCACTGATTATTTTAAGAGTTAACATTGCCAGTATGTAGTTGTTGTTATTATGGTGTAGCTTCAGTACTCCAGGTTAAAACCCTCTTGGTATTAGTTATACACTCTCAGACATAATATACAGATCAGACACTTTTGTAAAGCAATCAACCCAAATACGCTGCATTGTTTTAATCACAATTTTCCAAAATAAATCGAGCAGAAAACTGCGATCCTCCCCAATCGCCTTAAGGAACCTGTGCCTCTTGTGGAAGTTTGTTTACGTTTTGAAAGGTCCCAAGATGGCGCCCACCGAGCTTCGTTTTTAATACAGGATACCAAGCCCTCATTGGTTGGTCTACTTATTTAGATGTCTGTGGTCACGTGTCCACAATCACCTTTATGATTATTATTATTTATAAACCATTTAGCGTATTTCTCAGCATGTGTACAGCACAAAAAGGGGGACTGGTGGATGTGTTTCTACTATCGTGAGGTCTCACTTCAGCCTACCCGGGAAGGTGTACTCAGGGGTACTGGAGAGGAGGATCTGACCAATGGTTGAACCTCGGATTCAGGAGGAACAATGCGGTTTTCGTCCTGGCCGCAGCACTTGACCAGCTCTACACACTCTACAGGATCCTGGAGGGGGGCACGGGAATTGGCCCATCCCGTCCACTTGTGCTTTGTGGACTTGAAGGCTTGTGTGTGTTGGGGGTGGGGGTGTAACCATTTTAAGTGACAGGTAATTGGCGGGAAACTTTGGAAAGGCGGGAAATTTGTGCGAGCCTTACAGCGAGGTGGGAGGAGCTTAAGTACAAAATGGCTAGAGGGAGCAGAGGAGGCGCTGATTCTGCATGTTTAAAACCATATTATACAGGTTATTGTTAATAATAGTGTTGATCATATAATAATAAGTAAATAAGAAGCGAATTTGCTTTTATACATATCTGCTTTAAGTTTAGAAATGACTATATTTTCGTCATGCTTATAAAAATAATAAATATAAATATAATAACACAAGGTTAATAATTTCCAGAAGTGGGTACTCAGGGAATAAAAGGAAGTATTTACAAATAATTATAGAATATTTGGTAGTGTTGCTACAATGCGGAGAGGGTGATGTTTAGGAGAGGTGAAGAGAAGGAGGGAAGGGAAGTAGTGGTTGTATGAGGGGTGGAGGAGGAGTAAACAGTCGTAATTATGTGCGTGGCTGTGCAGGGAATCATACATGCGCATTTGGCGGTATTTATGCAGCTGAATTAGCCATGGAGCAGTTAGCATAAACCTCCAGATTCTGCTCGGTCGTGTGGACGAAACAGTACATTAGATTAGCTTTCTTTAAAAAAAAAAATAATAATAAAACAAATAAAGGGTGTCATTTTAAACATACGGGTGCATGAAGTATCACGCCGAGGTGTAGGCAAGGAATAAACACGAAATAAATAAATAAACAAATAAATAGACGCCGAGCGGTGACACTCCGGGGGTTTTGTTTGCTGTGAACAAGAAAAAGCGGAGATTTCTCATCCTCCGGCCTTCATCCACAGGAGCCGGGACCTGGAGTTTAAACACAACCTGAAGAGGAAAGATGACGGTGAACTTGGACAAGGAGGCCTACTATCGTCGGATTAAACGACTGTACGGTAACTGGAAGGTAAAAAAGGAAGAAAAGACATGAAATATGGACGGAGGAGAGGAAAATCCCGTATTACGCTGCGTTTGAAAGAGAAACAGAGGCCTGTATCTCGACCTCGGTGCCGATTTAGCTTTATTGCGGTGTTTAAATCCAACCACTTGTACTTTCGTGTTGCAAAAACACACTGTATATTCATCCTGTTTATTTAAAATATCCTCGTGTTTTGGTTACGGTTAGTTTTGGACAGCTCGCGCCTTCGTTAGCATGAACGTTAGCTCTGTGTTAGTCTTTGCTTAGCATGGTACATATAGCCGTTATTTTTTTTTGTTCTTCTCAATCCCCAAACCTTAAAAGTGTCAGTCAGAGCGAAAAAACTTGCTTTTATTCATTTCTCCTGCAAGTGAAAACCAAGAGCTAGTTATCTCAGTGTGTATGTTTGAATTCTAGTCGGTTAGTACAGCTAGCCACGCGTTTAGTCCAGTAGTTAGCATCTTCCCTGGTGTAGAAAGTAACTTGGGCAGCCTAGCAGGCTAAACCGACTAACTAGGAGGTTCATGTATAAAGAAGCGTCGTCATTTTTGGCTTGGTATTTGAAAGATGACCAGGAAAATGCCGTGATTCTTCACCAAACCGAACACAGTGTGTTATGCTCGCTCGCGTCGGTTCTGTTTAATGTTCAGTATT
This sequence comes from Neosilurus hyrtlii, assembly GCA_028564935.1. NCBI lineage: Eukaryota > Metazoa > Chordata > Actinopteri > Siluriformes > Plotosidae > Neosilurus > Neosilurus hyrtlii. The sequence continues at coordinate 5,746,040 of JAOUQZ010000032.1, forward strand.
TTATCCTGAAGCTTTTCCGCCGTCACAGAAGCACGTTGTTGTTCATGCTTGTCTCTGTCTTGGTGTGTGCGTTTTATAGAAAGGTGAAGATGAGTTTGGGAAGGTGGATGCCATCGTGGTGTCTGTTGGAGTGGATGAAGAGATTGTGTATGCCAAGTCCACTGCCCTGGAGGTGAACTTCACTACTGCCTTCATGTTATCTTTATACTTATTTGGTGGAGACTGCAGTAAAGCACAAAGATGCACCAGTCTTCAAACTGTTCACTCCTCATGCATACAGATTATTTTTAAATATGAAAGCTTATGGTATCTAAATTGTTTGAAGTGAGTGTTTTTGTTTTTTATGTTTACTCTCGTACAGACGTGGCTCTTTGGCTATGAGCTGACGGACACTATAATGGTGTTCTGCGAGACCAAAATCATTTTCTTGGCCAGCAAGAAGAAGCTTGAGTTCCTCAAACAGGTGGCAGTCACAAAAGGCAACGAGAACGCCAATGGGATCCCGCCGATCACGCTCCTGGTCCGAGAAAAGGTAGACCTGCTACAGTCTTCCTTGATTATGTAGGGATGTGCATCTTTACTGGTCTTACAATTTTATTTGCTTTATGTTTATCATTTTGACGACTCTGTTATCTCATGATGCGGTGCATCCCCAATTTTTTCTATAACCGGACAGAAACTTTGGGGGCAGCCGTGACCTAATGGATAGAGTAGCATAATGGCTGAAGTGCCCAAGAACATGCTACTTCACCCCCAATTGCTCCCCTGGCACCATGATTTGGCTGCCCACTGCTCCGTGTGCCTTTCCATTTTGGATAGGTTAAACGCAGAGGCAAACTTAATACAGTATATCAAAATAAAAATTAATGAATTTCTGCACATGGTGACTTCCCCTCATTAATTAATAAAAGCAGTCAAATAAATATAAATTTCAGTTTTTATTATTTAGAAGTGTGCTTCATCAATCAGTGTAATTTTTTTTAACATTAACAATGCTTAGTATCTCTCTCTCTCTCTCTCTCTTTATTATTTTTTTTTTATAAAAAAAACACTGTCCTCCCACACACGATCAGGCTCTCATTCTTTCTCACACAAACACGGATAATGCAGTTGAACTTGATTTTGTTGAGTACACATGTATTTATTTTAAATGATGGGTTTTATAAGGTCCTGGGTTAGATTCTTGAGCACAGGTGATTCTGTGTGGAGTTTGCATGTTCTCCATGTGCTTGCATGAGTTTTACTCCATTAGCTTCCCATAGGCCAAACACATGCACATGCACTGTCTGTTCCAAATTGACCTAGGTGTGGATCAGAGTGTGAATGTGTGTGTGTTGCCTTGCGATGATCTGCCAAGCTGTTCAGGGTGTATGTCGGCTAAGATGGGCACCCTAGCAGGAATAAGCGGTTTGGCTAAGGAATGATGGGTTTTTGTGAATGCCTTTTAGATTACGCTCTCATTTCATAGCCTAGAGATGAGAGATTCGTGTAATCTTGTATTATCACTTAAATGTATGTAAATGCAGTAATCAGATCTATATATCCATAACGATAATGTTAACCTGGCTCTAATCAGTCATACTAGAACATTTTGTAAATAGTGGCTTCTGGTTATTGATCAAGGTTACTGCTTACTGATCAAAGCTTAAGGAAGAAAACTTGTACAGATATGTATTATTACATATAATTGTATTACTATTACTCCCTACAATTCATTTCCTCATTTCTTGTCTCAGAATGAAAGTAACAAGGCTAACTTTGAGAAGATGATTGAAGCGATCCGTGGTAGTAAAGCAGGGAAGACAGTGGGCGTTTTCATCAAGGACAAGTTTCCTGGAGAGTACATGAAGAGCTGGAACGACATGCTTACAGCCGAGGGCCTTGAGAAGGTGAGCGCGGATACAAGAAGAACCAAAACTCAAAAGTGACATCATGGCTGTAAGGAATGGAACGGATTTATTTACACATTTCGACACTGGCGAATTATTGTGTCTTTTTCAGGTGGACATCAGTGCAGTAGTGGCGTATACGATGGCGGTAAAGGAGGACGGAGAGCTGACTTTGATGAAGAAAGCAGCGTCGATTACCAGTGATGTCTTTACCAAGTTTTTCAAGGAAAGAGTGATGGAGATTGTGGATGCTGATGAGGTGTGGAATGCAGATTTTGTTGTATTTTATTTATTGGGGGGGCATTTTAACAAAATACGATACTTTCTAGAACATAATGTGAGTAGGATTGATTTTGATACTGAGGGATTAAGGCAAGAAGGTGCTCTTTCCTAATTAATCATTTCTAGGCTGTGTTAGCTATGGGCACACTAACTGTGGGTTAGTGCAAATGCAAATTAGATTAATTTTTCAGGGCAGTCACTGTTGGGCCCTTGAGCAAGGCCTTTAACCCACAACTACTCAGATGTATGAGAAATGACAAATGTAAGTCGTTCTGGATCAGGGTGTGTGCCAAATACCATAAACGTAATAATGAATAATGGAATTTTTTTTAACAACCCACCCCAGTCATCCTTTTTTTTTTTTTTTTTTAGCGCCCCCCCCCCCCCCCAAAAGTTCTTATGTCAATTTATTTATTTATATATTTGTTGCGTTTTTTTTGTTACTTGCGTCATGTTATCAAGAAGCTCGTCTATCAGTAGTGTTTTCCATATATGAGTTATTTTAATTTTGCAATAGATGTCCTCTACTATGCAGCTTGTTCACATGTTCGCAGAAAGTGAAGCACAGCCGGCTTGCTGAGTCAGTCGAGAAGGCGATTGAGGACAGGAAATACTTGGGTGGTGTAGATCCATCAACCGTAGAGATGTGCTACCCTCCTATCATCCAGAGCGGCGGTAACTACAGCCTCAAATTCAGCGTGGTCAGGTGCGACTATGATACCAAGATCACAAAGCTTCAATTATACATGTACAGAAATGTGACCAAAAGCAGCATCTAGTAAATTGTCTCTTTTGCTCGCGTTCTCTCTTTTAGTGACAAGAATCACATGCATTTCGGAGCGATAACATGTGCAATGGGTATCCGCTACAAGTCCTACTGCTCTAACCTGGTCCGTACGCTCATGGTGGACCCGCCGCAGGAAATGCAGGACAATTACAACTTTCTCCTACAGGTAGAGGAGGAGCTCCTCAAGGAACTTAAGCATGGTAAGTGCATCTGAGGTGTGGATCTTTCTGTCTATCGTATAAATGTTCTACTGTCTTGATTCTTGTTTCTTAGGGTTTGTCCCATATCCATAGTATGAAACCTCCTTGTATGTTTAACCATAGGGGTTAAGATCTGTGATGCCTACAGTGTTGTCATGGAGTTTGTCAAAAAGGAGAAACCAGACCTTGTTAGCAAGATCACAAAGAATTTGGGGTAAGTGTACCCTGAATTCCTGCTTTCAGAATTACAGTCTGGAATATCATTGTAGCTTATAATAGGGGTGATGCTGTGCTGTGATGCAGCTGTCCTTATATAATCATTGCAGTTGTTTATAAGTTAGTTAGGAATTTCCCCTCTCTGAAAGACCCATGACCTTAATACCAAGCAGTGTAGTGGTTAGCCATTTCACCTCACAGTAGAAAGGTCATGGGTTCAAGCCCTGTGCCTGACTTGAGCACTTCAGTGTGCAATTTGTGTGTTCTCCCTGTGCTTGTGTGGGTTTCCTCTGGGTACTCCTGTTTCCTCTCACAGTCCAAAGACCTGCACATTAGGCAAACCTGAAAATCACCCCCAGGTGTGAATGATTGTGTGCGTGTTGCCCTGTGATGGTCTGGTGAGCTGTTCACGGAGTCGGCTGAGATGGGCTCATGTAACATGGAACATGTTTTTATGATTAACATATTCCACTATGTTATATCTGCTGTTGTGCTGTGTGTTTCAGATTCGCCATGGGGATCGAATTTAGGGAAGCCTCCCTTGTCCTAAATGCTAAGAACCAATACAAATTGAAGAAAGGTAAGAATTCATGTTTTTCAGATGTCCTTTCATTTTATTTAAAATGTTAGTGTGTGTATATACACAAATAAAAGAATGTCACTATCTGATTGGTTAACCCAGTTATTCCAAGCGATAGATTTAAGAGGGTGGACACTCATGGTTTTTCAGTCTCTTGGAGTAGGTGGCATTGTCATGGATACGCTTTAAAAATGGAAAAATAAACCATAATTGCTTGTTTCTGTGTAATCTATAGTAAAAACACTGAATGTCAAACACTATTATGGGGTACAGATTTATTGTATATACAAAAACTGGATCAGCTTTAAAAGATGCCTAATCATTAAATAGCTTTCTTTTCAGCAAGCTTACACATAAACACACACACGTTCCTCTAGGCAAGGTTCACTACTATATACTGCAACTACAAATCCCTTTTCAAATGGCATCTTTCCTCTGATTGATAGGATATCAAATCACTACTATCCAATTATTGACTTACTGTAACAAGATCTGTCCAGGTGTTTCTGTAAATTATTGTTTGTACAAATATGTATACTTTACCCATGGGTGTGAGTGGAAGCTGATTTCATTAGTTATGCTCGAATCAATGCTTATTTCAATGCTGTGAAATGGTCCATGAGTCAGACTCTTGAAAGTGGTGTGGTTCTCTTGATGTTTAGTATTTCAGCAACAAAACATTTCGCTCTGTCTTCTGTGTAGGCATGGTGTTGAGTGTGAGTCTGGGTTTTGCTGACATAATGAACGGCGAAGGAAAGAAGGAGGAACAGAAGAAGTACGCCCTGTTCATCGGAGACACGATTCTGATTAATGAGGTTAGTTGGATAAACATGTATACAGTGTTTCGTAATTTGAGGAAACAACCAAAACTGAATATGCGTTTGCAAATGCAAGGTGAATCGTGGTGTGTAAATGGGGTTTTTGTAATAACTTGTAGGAGGACCCAGCCACCATCTTAACACCAGTGAAAAAGAAGATTAAGAATGTTGGAATTTTCCTCAAGGTATGTGCGTAATCTGCATGCTATTTTTAGAAAGTGTTCCTTATTTATAAGAAAGTAATTTTACTAAGTTTGTTTATATATGGCTAGCCTGTACACATGGTCTTGAATTGTGTACCTTGTATAGAATGATGATGAGGAAGATGAAGAAGAAGAAGATAATGATGCTGAAGAACTGCTGGGTAAAGGGGCTCGTGCTGCCTTGTTGTCTGAGAGGACCAGGGTGAGTGCATATTTTTGTATGTGGAGATGTGTGTAAATGCATGTTATTTAGAGAAAGTAACTCACCGCTTTAATTAATTTGGTTAGAATGAGATGACTGCAGAAGAGAAGAGGCGAGCCCATCAGAGGGAATTGGCCAATCAGATGAACGAAGAAGCCAAGAGGCGTCTAACGGAACAGAAGGGCGAACAGCAGGTTCAAAAGTAAGGAAAATGTTAGTGTTTCATCATAAATGTTGAAATGCAAATTAGATAAAGAATCACAAATTTTTGAGCGTTTTAGAGGTAAATCTCTACACATTCACTCCACTTGTTTTACTAAGACATTAGTGTAGTTTTTGTCCTCATAGATGTTAACTGTTCTGACTTTAACATTTGCAGGGCCAGGAAGTCGAACGTGTCCTACAAGAATGTGTCCCAGATGCCTCGTGAAAGGGATATTCGGGAAATGAAGCTGTACATCGACAAGAAATACGAGACCGTTGTCATGCCGGTGTTTGGCATAGCAACACCGTTTCACATCGCCACCATTAAGGTATCGTTTACATCATGTAAATCCTGAGTGACTTACTATTGTGTGGCAGAATCAGCACTGGCTGGTTATATCTAAAGCCCCATTTTTGAATAGCGCTAAGGGTCCCCCCATGTAGCATGCTGACATAGTGGTCATCCACATCCATCTGACACCAAGCAGGTCCTGGGTTTGAGTCTGGTTTCAGGCGTTTCTGTGTAGAGTTTGCATGTTCTCCCTGTGCTTGTGTGGGTTTTTCCAAAGTACTCTGGTTTCCTCCTACCAGGGATGTCATTTGGCAAAACTAAGCTACTGGCCAGCAGGACTAGCGAAATTATGAAACTACTATTCCTCCTTTCATATTTACTTATAAGAAACACTATCTTTGCCTATTGGATTTGTCAGGTCGCCAGCAGGATGACTTGCTAGCTAATTTCACTCGTCCTACAGATTTTTGACTCACCACGGGCCAGCAGACTACAGTTAATTTCCATTCGTTCTACAGTCCAACAACATGATCATTATGCTAATTGGCCGTTCCAGCTTGCCTGTACATGTGAATAGTTGGGTGGTTTTGCCCTGCTGTGGTTTTGCCAGCTGTTCAGGGTGTGCCCTGCCTTTGTCCAGTGTCAACTCAGGTAGGCTCAGCCTTCTTGTGCGCCTAGTAGTAGGGTTAAGTGGTTCAGAAAGCAAGTGCGTGAATGAGTCCCTGTATCCTATGAACCCGATTATTTATTTTCTTTTTGCTCTGTTTGTGGAGCTGCTGTGATTGAGTTTGCTTAATTAATCCACAATCTTGCCATGTCCTCTCATGAATACCATAACTTGTTTTTGTTAACTGTTTTCAGCAGAACAACAAAGAACACTTAGTATATGTGTTTTAAAAAAAATAATTAATAATAATTTGTGTGTTTAGAACATCAGTATGTCAGTCGAGGGAGACTACACCTACCTGAGAATAAACTTCTTCGTCCCAGGCAGCTCTCTGGGAAGACATGAGGGCAACATCTTCCCCAACCCCGAGGCAACCTTTGTTAAAGAGATGTGAGCACTTTTCCTGTATTCCTTTGTTTTATAATACCATCATGTTATTATATTATGATATTGTTGTATATTATGATATAGTATGATATTGTTGGGCTTCAAACCAAACTTGGGATGGATTCATGATTCTGTAATGTTCACTTTCATTTAAGGACAGCTGAAATGGCAAATTTTTGTTGGATGATGGCTGGCTTTGGTGGTGCCCAAACCAGTCACCTTTTTATTCTGACAGATTATACATTTTTATACCCCCCTGTCCTTCTCAGCACGTACCGTGCATCAAACCTGAAGAGTCCTGGTGACACGTCAGTTCCCTCCACCAACCTGCAGAATGCCTTCCGTATAATCAAGGAGGTGCAGAAACGTTACAAGACACGTGAGGCAGAGGAGAAGGAGAAAGAGGGTATCGTCAAGCAAGACTCGCTAGTCATCAACTTGAACCGCAGTAACCCAAAACTCAAAGACCTTTACATCCGGCCTAATATTGCCCAGAAGAGGATGCAGGGCTCATTGGAGGCACACACCAATGGTGAGGGATAATTTTCTTGACTGCCTGCTGCAGTTTTTCTAAAAACATGTGCCATGTATGGTTATTATATAAACTTGTAGTCATGATATGCCTTCTATGTTGTTACTGATATGAGTGAACAAACAAAGCTGCACGTTTAGAAATGTCACCCATGATGGGTCACGTTTTACCATATCTACCTGTGCATAGGTTTTCGTTTCACGTCGGTACGTGGTGATAAGGTGGACATTCTGTACAACAACATCAAGCACGCGATATTCCAGCCATGTGACGGAGAAATGATCATCGTATTGCATTTCCACCTCAAGGTGCACATCTTTCTATGCTTCCTGTTTTGGTGTCGAATAATTTCCATGTCATTTCAGAAAAATAATCAATTAAATTTGAATAGTGGATAAATTCTGGGGCACTTACTTTTCTCCTTTGTCATCTCATCTCTACCATTCAGACTGTTCACAGTAGATCAAATAGATGTCTTGAATTTTGGGTTGGAGCTGAGGATACAATTCTTAGTCATTTTTTGTATGTTAAGTTATATCTGTCTTACACCAAGAAGATCTTAGTTTCATGTCCTGGGCCCTGTGTGGAGTTTGCATTTGTGAGGATTTCCACTGGGTACTCCGATTTCCTCCCACAGACAATACACATTAGGTTAATTGGCTGTTCCAAATTGCCCCTAGGTGTGGATGAGTGAGTGTAAATGGTTGTGTGTGTTGGCCCTGCGGTGGTCTGGTGAGTTGTTCAGGATGTACCCCTCCTTCGCCCAGTGTCAGATGAGAGAGGCCTCCAGCCTTCCTGTGACCCTAGTAAAATAAGCAGCTTGAGCAAATGAGAATGAATTTATTAAACATGTAAAGTACATTAGCCTAAATCCTGAGCATAAGGACACGAGTACATAAATGTTATGTTTTCAAGAGCACTAAAATATTAGCAACTGGTGGTTTAGTATGTCATTGCAATATTTTTGGTCTGCTGATAGGTCTCATCATAAGTTATCCCCATAACAATCAGTCAGAAGATATTTGATGGTTTAATAACGTCCAGGCAGGGGACTGTCTATATAATTGGTGGTGATTAAGTCAAGCAAAAGAACTCAATCCTTTCCTTATTTTTTTCTAAATCCCAGAATGCCATTATGTTTGGGAAAAAGCGCCACACAGATGTACAGTTTTACACAGAGGTGGGAGAGATCACCACGGACTTGGGCAAACACCAGCACATGCACGACCGAGATGATCTGTACGCCGAGCAGATGGAACGCGAAATGAGACATAAACTTAAGTCAGCCTTTAAGAACTTCATCGAGAAAGTTGAGACTCTTACCAAGGAGGAGCTGGAGTTCGAGGTCCCTTTCCGAGATTTGGGGTGAGACTGTATGAGCCAGGAGGGGTAAAAAAGGGTTCCTGTTCTGAGTCACATGACATCAAACTGGTTTCTTTTGTATTTGAATGCAGGTTCCAGGGTGCCCCCTACAGAAGCACTTGTCTCCTACAGCCAACATCTAGTGCACTTTGCAACGTGACTGAGTGGGTGAGTGTAAAAGCACCAAACACATGTTAATCACACACCAGGGATACTTACTTGTCTGGTCTGTGTCACACAGGTTGTCTACTGAAATGGTAGAGATTATTATAATTGTGTGTTTATTGACATTCAATCTCTTCAGCCTCCTTTCGTAGTAACACTGGATGAAGTGGAACTTGTTCATTTTGAGCGTGTGCAGTTTCATCTCAAGAACTTTGACATCGTTATTGTCTACAAGGACTACAGCAAGAAAGTAACGATGATCAACGCAGTGCCTGTCAACTCTCTTGACCCAATCAAAGAGTGGCTCAAGTATGCTCACTTTTACACATGATTCTAATTAAAGCGTTATTGTATCTCTCCACGACCCCTACGACAGCCTGGCGAGCTATCTGGGGTGTACGCTGCCCTCACCCAGACTCAGCTGAGATGGGCGCCAGCCTTCCTGAGACCCTAATTAGGATCAAGGTGTTCAGAAAATGAATGAATGTATCTTCCCACCTCGCCAACTTGCTTTTGCTCTATTTTTGTCTTATTTGTGCTTTCCACCAGATGGTGCCATTATGTCTGTGATTTTACAATTGTTGCCTCTGTGTTGATAGGCAGGCTATAACTATATATTCAAGCTAAAATGGGTTACAGTTCTTGCCAAACTCTGCTGCAGTGTGTAGGGGTGTGGAGCTAGAGGCTGTACAGACCATAAGTTGAAAGTGTTTATAGTATTAGTCTGTAGTTCTGGGGATGGGATGTGAGGGATGCCAAACAAAGTTATGTTAGTAATATACACTACCCCAAAATATCCAGTGAATGGTATTAGAGTTACTGTTATGTCATGGGTACCAGTCTAGGGGATGGATGAAAATTAGGGGCTTTCTGGATGAATAATGCTGATGATCTTTATTGGCAAAAGCAAGAATTCCCAAAACGGTTGGTCTTGCTTCTATGAATGTGACCTGGATATTAGGATGAAATATTGAATATTATCCCAGGGTTTATAATTTATGTAGACCTCTAAACATATATTTGACCTTCTTCCCAGCTCTTGTGACATCAAGTACACAGAAGGAGTTCAGTCACTGAACTGGACCAAGATCATGAAGACCATTGTTGATGACCCTGAGGGGTTTTTTGAACAGGGGGGCTGGTCTTTCCTTGACCCTGAAAGTGAGGTAAGTGTGTATGACCAACTGATACATTTCCTTCACAGTGGAAAATTACCATGATATAAATAAGTCCAGAAGTATGGTTTTAAGGTGTTGTGGGCTGATTTTTTATTTATTTTTAATTCTGGACAGCATTTGTATTAACAGTCATACTGAGATTGTGTAGACTTCATGGCTATGATGCATGGGCTGCTGTCAAAGTTTTAAAATGACCGGTTGCAGCAAACACATGTTCACTGACCTTTCGTATGGCACCAACTGGCATGTATAATGACAGATCCTTGTATATTAGGGCCTAACATAATGTTACCTGAATGACATGTTGATGTTAATACTACCAGTAATATTACTAACTGACATTAGTTACTATGTCTTTCGTGGAGAAATTCGAACACGTACCTCTTCAGAGTCTTCGGACATACACATGCACTCTCTAACTTGAAGACGAATTTGAACTTCTAATTATCTAATTAGATCCCAGCATTTATAAACATTGGAAAGTTCATGTCTATGTAAATGTAACGATACTTTAGTACAATTTCCGAAAGCTATCTAATGTCTAGTAATAATATGAAAAATATCAAAATCAAAAAATTATTTTAAAAAGAAAGATATTTTATTAATTGGTGTTTTAGTGTGACTAGTTAAGCAATGCTAGGGTCTAAATATTCTGTTCTTCACCCATGTTATTTTCTTCTCAATAAGGATATTTGACCTGTGTGGACATTTCTCTTGATATGGACAGTGGTGGCTTAGTGGATAAGGCAATGGGTTACTTATCTAAAGGGCAGGGATTCAATCACATGTACCACCACTGTTGGTCCCTTGAGCAAGGCCCTTAACACTCAGTTAAATATAAATAATAATTACACAAAAAAAGCAATAATTGAAAGTCACTCTGTTGTCTGCCAATGGCCGTGTGTGTAATTTTTTTTCCGTGTTCATTTGATACAAATTCCCCAAAACTGTTGTCTTTGGATAAGAGATCTTAAAAGTAATGATGGTTTAAAAAAAAAAAAAAAAAAACAGGTAGATTTGGTGGTTTTGGAGGGTTGTTAGTAACCGAGTTGTGGTTGTAGGGAAGTGGAAGAGAGGATGACTCGGAGTCTGAGATGGAGGATGAGACATTCAACCCTTCAGCTGATGAGGAGGAGGAAGAGGAGGAGGACAGTGATGAAGATTACTCTTCTGAGACTGAAGACTCTGGTAATTGTCATGAGAGCCTGTTTAACCTTTTTAATGTAATGAAATGAGGAGAGAAACTCCTTTATATTTTTAGTTCTCATATTTACAACTTTGAGGTATGTATGTGTCTGTATTTTTATATATAGTGTTATTTTATGTGTATATAGTTATACACACACACACACACACACACAAATAATATATATAATAAATATATTAAATAAAATGTGTATTTCACTTTTGAATATGTAAGTTATGTCTTGTTTTCTTACGGAAATACTTCTTTATTTCTGTGTTCCAGAATACAGCGCATCACTGGGCAGTGAAGAAGAAAGTGGCAAAGATTGGGATGAACTGGAGGAAGAGGCTAGAAAAGGTGAGTGCTTGACTTTTACTCTTGGATGGTTTCATATGAGTATTAAACCTGCTCCTTCTCACCTTTTTTTGGCTTAATCTTTCTCTAGCTGACCGAGAGAGTAATTATGAGGATGATGAGAGTTCAAACAGGAAGAGGAAGGGCCGGTCATCAGCTGCACCTCCCCACAGCAAAAAGAAACGGCGGCGTTAGAACTGTTTGTTTTATATATATATATATATATATATATACTCTCCCTTACACACACACACATGCTGCCAAATAGTGATTTCTCTAACCATTTCCCCTCTCTCTCTCGCTCTCTGTGTCTGTCTCACACACACTGTAAATAAAGGTTTCTGCCCTTTAGTTTTGTTGGATAGTGTTTAAATGATGCGGAGAGCAAAACGACTCCATGCGTATTTCTCACCTTTTTATTCCTGTTTGGCATTGAGTATGTGTGCACTTCACGTATGCAAGTTTATAAGATGGTTTTCTTGTAACTGTCATCGAGCGCTTTGTTTTGTTTGTTTGTTTGTTTTTTGTTTGTTTGTTTAGCCATAGATCGAAGCGTTGGTGTAAATTACCCCCCACCTCCATATTTCAATTTTTGTCATTTTGCCCTTTCATCTTGTTTCATTCAAGGAACAGATTGAAAACGGGTGTGAGTTCTGGATTGCGGGGTGAATTGTAAAGACAAATCTGAATTGACATAGTGTTGGGCATAGACGACCAATTTAATGTGATTTGAACTTTTTTTTTTTTTCCTTTTTTTTTCGCTACTATTTTCTTCGTTCTGAATTGGTAGTCTTGTAATAATAAAAAAAAAAAATCTTTTCCCTTTTTTAATAAAAATAAATAAATAAAATAGTCTTAAGTTTCCCTTTTTGTATTTACTTTGGTTAGGAATTGCCAAGCATTACTGTTTGTCCTTGCTAATTATTGTTGTTGTGGTTAAACTAATAGAGAGGAAACTTCAGTTGCACTCCTTTGCCATATTGTTAGGAA
>JAOUQZ010000032.1:5767884-5778960 GCA_028564935.1 Neosilurus hyrtlii
ATATATATATATATATATATATATATATATATATATATAAGATGGCATAGATAAAGAACAGACTAGCTGCAGCTTGAGCATCACACTGTGTTCATTCACTGGCTTTTTTCAGAACCACTGAATTCATTACACCTATTTTGTTTGCTTTTACCTTATATTTTTTTGGCTCATGCACTCAAACAGACTGTTAGCCATGTCTATTAAAAATTAAAGACTCACGCTAGTTACCTAGCCTTGTGAGCTAGCAACATTTATGTTCATATTAAAGCAAAATTGAAGAAAAGTTTTTAAAACTCCTGCTACAGTGCAAATATGTAAAAGCTAACTTAACCAATTCAATTTTACTAATGAATTGAACCAGTAATCTGACTCAGAGGCTTTCCCGAATTGATGACCACCTTACACTGCAGTGGAGTTTTATTTCTGCCACCTGTTCTGTTGTCCAGTTCCTTTAAAAATAGTACTTAATGAATGTTGGTTGTTATTTCAGTTTCAAGTGATGCAATTGATGACGATGAGGGAGTGGAGGAGGAAGAAGAAGAGGAAGATGATGATGATGATGGGGAGGAGGAGGAAGAAGGGGAAGAAGATATCAGTGATGAAAATGAAGAAGAAAGTTCTATCAGTGATGAAAATGAAGAGCAAGATGAGGATGTGAGTGAAAATGAGGAGGAGGAGGAGGATGAAGATGATGAATACACTGAGTCTGCTTATGGCTAAAGCCCAGAGGAGGAAGAGGATGAGTGACGCTATCTTTACTGAGTTTTGCTCACACTCATAAACACTTTGTCGGACTTGTGAAATGAAGTGTATAATAAATCAGCAATATTTTTTGAAAACCAAAAGTGAAATGTTGTCTAGTAATCATCTACATAACTTGAAAATAATGCTATGAAAATAGATATCAGAGTGTATTAGAAGATATTAGTTTTGTTTTTAATTGAATAACTAAAATTAATTGCTGTTTTCTCACCTGCATTTCTAAAGTTGTATCACACTAATTTTTGCATTGAAATTAATATTTATATGCACTTAGTCATAAATGTTTATTTGGAACAATTGTTTACACTTGCTTGTCCTGCAGTGACTCCATCTGTCCATTTTGTGTCAGCAGTTCAGAGTGTAAAATCATACAGATGGTTATATCTTCAATGAATCACATCAGAATGGGGAAAAGGGCTGTGACTTTAAATGTTACATGGCTGATCTACATGTCTTCTTGGATTTTTAACAGTCTAGCGTTTCTAATACATTGCTTAGTCTTTTTTCTAATCTATACCTATCCACTTTCAGTGATCCTGTGTCCTCTGTAGCTTCAGATTACTGTTCTTGTGGAAGCAGGCATGCATACTCGTGGTATTTCACAGTTGTAACCCGTCTGCCTCAAGGTTGTGTTTTGAGATGCTTTTCTGCTCACCACTGTTGTAGAAAGAGATTATTGAAGTAACAGTAGGCTTCCTGGTGACTTGAATCAGCCTGGATATTCTCTTCTTACTCATATCCCCAATACTGTTATTCCAGCCATAGAACTGCTGCTCACTGGAGCACTGTTTGCTTTTTGTACCTTTTTCTATAGCATTTGAATCTCCCATGATATTAAACCTGGGTTTACACTGGGGCCACACTGGGTCTCAATGATTTGATTGAATCGTGATGAGTGTGGGGGGTTGTGGGATCGAATCGTGGTGATCTTGAGGGAATTGAGTGGAATCATGATGATCTTGACAAAATTTTTGACTCAAAAATTTAGCCATGATTGTTATGATGCATTACAATTTGGCACCAATCATGACAGAACGTGGGCATCATAGAGTGCAGTAGAGCTTAACAGAGCATAACAGACCTTGATAGGACCTTGCAGGGGATCTTGGTGAACATGGAAACAGGATTCCTTCAAATTTCATCTCTTGGATGCACCCTGCCTCTTTTTTAATACACCAATCATGCTCCAAGTGTGCTCATAAATCATGGAGCTCCATGCTTTTTTGAATTATGGACATCGTGGCTCCAGTGTAAGCCCAGGTTAAGCCACTGAGACCACAATTTCCCTATTCTGTGTGGTATGTGCATTACCTGAAGCACTTGACCTGCGTCTGCATGATTTCATACATTTCATTGTTGGCACATGATTGAATTATTTGTAAATGCATGAATGTTCCTAAAAGTGGCTGGTGTGTGTATGGTGGACTAGATGTCCATATTCAGAAGGGGATGTGTACTGCAAATTTTTTTCCATATATACATTTGTTTGTTAAATGATATTTTTTTTTAAATGCTTTTGTAGTATATATTTGAGAAAACAAATTAAGTATTTGCTATGTGTGGGTTTTGACTGATTAGCAAATCATGTTATTCTCTAGTTTTTTTTTCTTTTGAAAATAAACCAATAGAATAGAAATTAATAGATAAATAAATCAATAAATGGTTTTAATACAGAGTATATTTATGAGCGGTATGAGTGAGTGTTTTTAGTCAGAGGAAGATATCTTTGTCTAATGGTTAAAATCTGACTGATATTATGCATGATGAAGCAGAAAATGTTATTTTCATTTTCGGCAGTTTCAGCCTCATTTAGCACTTCAAATTCATTTCATACCACATTTATTTCCCCCTTTTGCTGTTTAAAAACCTCATATCCTTCTGTATGGGCTTTAGAATTGATTTTGGAATGTGTTGGTGGAAATTTGCCCAGTTTTACTTGCTGAGGTCAAGCAGAATGTTGTGCCAAGGTGCCTGATGTGCAGATTTACTACAGTTCATTCATGGTTTCATGGACCTCTCTTTGTACGCTGGGGAACCATCATACTGGAGTCCCCTGACATCGTCATGTTCCAGTGAAGTGTAATCCTACAACTTACAAAGGCTTTGTATTAAGTTATGTGATTCGAACTTTGTGACAACAGTTTATGGAAGGTCCATATTATTTAATGAGAAAATATGTTTTGTAAACTTATTTTCTAAAGTACAGTATAACTTAACATTTTAGCCTGGATGCTAACGTTTTTAAGTCAAAACCATTTTTTAAATAAAATGAAACCTGTATTAATATGAGTCAGGACTCCATAGATCGTTGGCAATATTAAGGTTTCTTTCAGCTGGAACTTACAATAAAATTAGTACTTTTAGTATGATACTTAAAGGAAACTAAATATTCTGTTTGCACCCCCCCCCCCCCATTACATTGTAACTAGTATTTGAACAGGATGAAAGTCACAGCCTCTTTCCCATCTGAAGTGTATTTTAATGGTATGCCTATCATTAATAATAACTAGTTTATAATATTTACATTTAAATTGATGCTGTTGATCTTTAGCTATTCCTGCTTATATTTTCCCCTAATAGGATCTGTATTGCTTGTTACATTTGGTTTCCTTATAATGATTTCACTAAATTATTCTGGCAAAGGAACACGTCTTCCACACATGTTCCAAGAAAAAAAAAATACACACATCTGTAGGTTAGCAAATGTATTTTAATATAATATATAATTAAATATTTAATCAGATTTCAGCACAATGACATAATGGCATCATTTCAGTTTAATTTACTTCATCATAAATCTATAATTCTTTTTTTATACTACATCTATATTTTATCATAATTGCAAAATAGCTATTAAATTTTCTCAAGAACCTAAATTGAACTCAAATCAAACAGCATACGGCCCATAAAACATTAAGCAGTTTGATGTCAAAAATTGTAAACTATTAACGATGCATATCAGAATCAGCATAACAAAAAAAAGTGCAACAGGATCTTTTAAGAACTTCCTAATACTCTCTGTCTACTAGTCTACTGGGACTTCCAATGCGATCCTAGCAGAATACTCTCAGAAAAAAATTATCTTAGAATTTAACAAGCCATCAAGCCACTGTTGAGCTGCTTCACTGTTAAAGCAAAAAAAGTTCATTCTGAAGAGCAGATAAGCAGATGGAAAGCGGTCAAGGCTGGATGAAACAAGCAGACCTTAGTTGCCATGCTCTTATACTGTTGCTTTGCAGAGCAACATGCAGTTTTAACCTCCATCATTTTTCCCTTACTAAAATAGATCCTTGGGGGGGGAAAGGTGTTAGAAACCCAATATATGCATGTCTTGCCAGAAACAATTCCATGTTAATATGCATGTGCCAGACCTCATTAAAAAGTCGATACCTAAGCCTACTTCACATATATTTTTTCCTTTTTTTTTTTTTTTCAGCACGGCAGGTAACAATCACACTCATTTCCACTCACATGGGCCTAGCACTGTACTGAGCACCTAAAAAAAGAAAACAGTCTAAAAAGCACTCTAGCCTTTAATGTTTTGTTAAATGTATGCTGTATTTAGAGCATGATTCATGGTCAGGTTTTTCCTCACAGTCTCTAAGATGAATAATTTGGCACAATAAATACCAAAGCAGGAGAAAATACTATAACTTAAATTTTATATATTTCACAGAAAAAGTTGGCTTTTATATTTTATATTTTAGTTGGCTTATAATATTATTATTAATAATAATAATATTAATAATGTTACTTCTTGCTATAATGGAAAACTCTGGCAACCTAACAGTGCCTTGTAAGTATTGTTCCAGCCATACCCCATTGCCCACTGCCTTTTTTTTTAAATGTTTATTTATTATTTGTATTTGAATTATATGTCATGAACCTACACAGAATAGTCCGTATTTATAAAAGAGAGGAATACAGTTTGCAATAAATAAATAAATAAGTAAAATATTTAAGTGATTTCATGAGTATTCACAACATTGATTTGAAACACCTAAATGAGTTCTAGTATACCTAGTGCCCAAAAGGTGGTTACACAGTTTGTGAAATGGAATTGACCTGAGCCCTAAAAAACCTCTTCATCCTAAAAAACACTAAGACCCTAAGAGGTTCACTTTCCAACAGGAAATCAAGAATTTGAATGTGCTAGAATGGTACACCAGTGCTTGTGAAGAACCGGTGGCGAGACTTGAAAATTGTAGTTCACCATCCAGCCTGACAAACTCTGAGCAATTTTGTCTAACTGAGACACATCATAACAGAGAGCCGGTACTAACAGACCAAGGGGCTAAATACTTATGCAAGGCACTGTACTTTAGCACATGAAAAATACATAACATACCCAACTAGTCTCCTTTATAGGGTCATAAGCAATTAATTACTAGCTCCTTTTTAAAATTGCTACATTATTGGAATCTAGCTTTGAAAATGCCAACGCCAAAGCATGCACACAAACCCAGGCAGTTCAGAGTTCATTCATGACACATTCAAATTTCATCTTAGAACTTTATGTGCAAAGATTATTGGCTCATTTTCCATTTTCCCATCTAATTTTAATATGCACACCATTGTCCTGTTAGTTCAAGCTCACACTCAGATCCTCTCTCCATGTCTTCTACATTTACCCTGTTAATAACATATATAACCACCATACAGCTTGCTCAAATATTGTCAGTTCTGTTGGAATTTAAACATCATGTAAAGAAAAAAATCATGTTTCAATCCTGTCGCATTAGCAAAACAAGCATGGTCAGAAATGATCAACTACAAATTATTTCACATCACTGTGACAAAAATACAAAAATAAAAAAAGGAAAATTGTCTTCGATCAAGACATTCAAATATAGATCTTAAAATGAAGGCAAAATTAAAACCAAAAATACATTTATGCATTCAGTATTGAAGTGGTGAGAAAATGAAGTAGCTATAAATCATTTTTTAACCCCAAAGTTTGATGGCTACAAATTTCCAATTATAGAGTCTGGTTCAGTAATAATTACATTTTCATTGCAATCAGAGGATGGAAATAATATGTTAGTTCATAAGGGAGTATAAAAAGAGAAAGCGTTACTGCTAAATAGCAAAAGAATCCTGAGGCAAGACTCCAAAATAAAAACTCTTTTTTTTTCCATTTGAAATAATAGCAAAATCAGGCTCATTACACATCAGATTCATTGCAACTGTTAATTAACACACATTCCCATATTTTCCAGTTAGTAAGCAAGTTTCAGTACATAAAAACCAACATACATGTGCCTTAAATAAATAAATCAATAATAAAACACACTGATATAAATTCACAATATATATTTACAACTTACCTAAAGGTGAAAACATCAACCAGAATTGGAAAAAAAAAATCTTTCAATTAATAAAAATACTTTGCAAGTTTTAAACCATAAATGAAAAATAATTTTAAAGGTTATTATATTGTTAGATATTTGTTTGCTCTAAATCTCTTCTGTAATAAAGCTAAAGCTAAAATGAAACACCATGTGGGTCTGTTATTAGATGACAGTGGCTCACACTTTTTTTTTTTTTTGCAGCATTGTTAAAATCGATATGTTCTTAATATCATGAAATCCAATTTCACAAAGACATTTTGACAATAGAACCTTTTTCTTGCATTTATATTTAAGATGTTATACATTGGATATGTCAAAATCCCATGGCTTATTTTTCGACTATTGGTAAATTATATGCCTAAGCACAAATGCCATGTTCTCAAATCACTTGCATGTTGAGGTACAATGACCAAGAAATGCTAGGAACATATGTAACAAATATGCACAGTGCCATACTAATATGTATTATCTGCATAGAGCTTGGCAAATATCCAGTGAAGTACCGATTAATTTAATACTGAAAACCAAGTAAAGCAATCGGTTTACATTCGTATAAATGATTTGCATTGGTTTACAATAATCATACAGGGAATTAAACCTGATTATCACTATAGTCATGTACATATCCTTGCATTCCAATACTGTTTTTAACACACTCATTTGACATGTTGACATCCCATATGAATGAAGAGCACATAACTTACCCTTATTTACACATCTTCGATTTACACAGTGGGCAAACTAGATGGTTTGCTTACTGTGTTAATTAGCTAGGTTTCTAACTAGCTAGCAGGAAAAAAAGAGCCATTATGTGTTACTGTTTTGAGAAAAGTGAGTAGTTTGTCTATGTAACAGAACGCAAAAGTCTTATTGCTCATCTAACACACTTCTTGGCATTGAGCAATCCACCCAAAATGACCTGCATCTTACTATATGCAATTCATCTTTGTTTAAACTTAGTTCTCTAACACATTGCTTATTAAGCTGCCCAACAATTTCCTCTGTATCCACAATGGCATTCAACTCCCCGCTGATAGTGGCGCCGATGGAATTAGCTCTCTGCCTAAAGGGAGTAATACAGCAGAGCTTTAGTCTTTTAGCCAGTCCAGCTCCACTGTTGATACAGATAAGCTTCCAAAGCTACAAAGCTTTCATGCTAATACCACCATCAATGCCTTTACCCTCATTAACTCATACATTGTTCACTAGCTGAACCAAGACTGCTGTACTCAGCACAATGGTGTTCTGCAGCTGAAAAAAAACAAAAACAAAACATTTTCTCATTAACATGATGTTGGAAAAAAAGATGTTATTGCCCTTTTTGTTTTTAGGGGCTTAGGAGGCTAATTGTTATCTTATGCTTATTTTTGAAATTGATATTTGTCTCCATTGTAATTGTACTTACAAATTCCCCTTGTGACACCAGTATAGCATGACAGCTAACTCATATACATAGGAATAAGAAAAATACACAGTCAACCAACAGATTTGAATTTGAATTTGAATTTGAATTTGAATTTGAATTTGATTAGTGCAACAATTGCTAAACAGATCAAAACATGTGTTACAGGGTAAAATTTAATTTATGATTGTAACAAGGATTTTGGCTCAGGTAAGTTAATGGAGTGTTAAAAATAGTATTGAAATGGCACCCATGACTTTTACAAAAAACGTTATTAACTAACTGATTCGTCAGCGTCTTGGCAAGGCAAAGCTACAATAACCGGTACAAGCTGGAATTTACACTTGCAAACTGAGATTACTGTGGACTGACAAAATATATACAAATAAAGTGAAGAAACTGTATATCAAGGCCTTTTTCATTATGCCTGGTGTCAGCTGTTATATTGTGATTAAGTCTTAAATGTGTGTTATAGTTGGGGCATGTCTAATTTATAAAATATACATTGAAGTTGACCTCGGTGCAATTCTCCAAAAATTACTAGCCATATAGGACAAGTCAAGATTTACTTTCACACTATGTAATAAACTAAACAGAACATTAGACCATTTTAAAAGCAATTGACCTGAATGAATAATGTTAAATTGGCTTATATGTGCAATGCTTCACACTTCCTAAACTATCCAATTGAAGATTAAACAGCAAAAACTATCTAACTCACACAGTCACAAACACTGAAACTTACACACACACACTTGAAAAACAGTGAAACAACTAAAACCTCCAACCCACAGACTAAACTTGGTAGCCTGGTAGCTAGGTAAGTCACACATGAACATTGTTCCTTTTTTTTCCTTTCTTTTTTTTGGCTTACAAAGGTCTGGATAAACATCTGTTAAATTACGAGTATGAGCCTTTATTTTGGGGGTTTCAATTTTGTTATTAATTAAAAAATAATAATAATATTTTTTTTTCTTCTTTAAATTATGACCCATCATGATACAAGTCAGCTATAAAAAACATTCGTATCATATACATCAGTATGAACTTAGCGACACACTAGTCTGATTTCCTGTAGTGGGCACGTGTGGACATGGGACAACCATCCAACATAAATTTGATGGGTTAAAAGTATGCTGTAGTGGACACACAGCGGATATTCCATGACTATGCTGCTTCGCTTCGGAGCGCCACTAAATTGTAACTGTCAACATAATTCAATAGTGTGTGTTGTTTTTCCAGATGCTTGTAAGAAACGAATTTTATGAAACTGGTCCTTCATAAATGTTAGTTGAATACCCCAGACAAGTATATACTGTGACAAGTATTCACAGATTTACCAGGCATTTATTATCAGAAGGCATCAAGTCATAAGTCACAACTCTCAAGCCATCTGTTAAACTTGGTATCCAAGGATACAAACAGTTTGACCCAAAGTACTTCATGGAAACAAAGACTTTCAACAATGCTTAAAACTACATACCCAATTAACATCCAACATCAAAGATATTTTAGATCAAGTTTACTAAATTCCAACCGGAGAATTCTGAAGGCAAAACTCAACTTCTTTTGAAATCTACAATTTGTCTGACAACATCACAACTGTCTGACAATAGCTAGCAATGTAAACCAAAACACATGGTTTTACCACAAATAATCTAATTTGGAATACATTTCATTTGTTGGCACAAGGTGAGGAGAGGATAGGTTTAAACTGGACTTTTCTTGTTGTTACACAAAATTTGTGTAAGTTCAGTGGGTTTGGGGGACCATATATACCCTGCAAGTGCTGACAGTAGCTAGCTGTAAAAAAGAACATCACCAATGCATACACACAAAAACTAATTATTTACTTAGCAATTATTCTAGCTCTTAATATCCTATGAATGCATACTGGTATTTAGCATAGCAAAAGCAACAGTCTGTTGAGGCTGGGCAAAAGAGACACAGTGATTTAGCTAATATTGGATTTTAAATCAACAGTCTTTCTGCAACTGGGTAATATTACATGATGGCTTGCAGGATGAAGATGCACTTGGCAATATTTTTAATGTAATTACAGTCATTCAGTAATATCAACTCATTTTAAAGGCAGTTTCAGCTTTCTGTACTCTAACTCTTTATTAGGGGTTCAAGTACCAAAGCAGTGCTGGAACCCTATTGTTTTTGTTAGGATTTATTTTTTTGTTGTTGATATTATTGATGTAAGCTCCACATAAATATAACTTATTAGCAACCATATTAACCAGGGATGGACAAATCACTTGCTCAGAGCAAGCATGAATCTTGTTTGTGCTATTTGTTTGTTTCCCTTCAAAGAAAGAAAATAGAACCTTGCTAATGACTCACTTTTGCAAATCAAAAGTTTTTCATTTGATTTCCCATGAGACCTTGAACCCCACCATCTACTACACTGCACACATTAAGCCTAAGCAGTCAAGTTGACAGCATTTACCAAGCAGATTCATTTGCCAAACTGCTTTATCCTACTAGGGTCACTTGAGCCTATCTCAGCCAATCCCAGGCAAAGGAAGGATACATCTGACAGATGAACAGCTTGCCAGTCCATTTCATGGCCAATACACACAACCACTCACACTTACACCCAGGTGCAATTTGGAACATCCAATTACCCTAATGTGAATGTCTTTGGACTATGGGAGTAAACCGCAGTGCCTGGAGGAAACCCATACAAGCATAGGGAGAACATGCAAATTCCACACAGGAATACTTCACAGAGCCTGGGACTTCTTGCTGTGATACAGACATGTTATCCACTACCGCACCATGTTGCCCAGACAGATAAACATATTAAAAGAAAATAAAGCCTTTATTCTTAAATCAATACTATGGCTAACAGAAAACTTTGTTTTTTTATCATTGCAAAAAAAATAAAAAATAAAAAAAATTGAAAAAATATAAAAAAAGATTGTTATATCACCAACCTTACCAAAGGATAAGAATTATGGCTACACTTCATATTCAACTCATTCTGTTCTATATTAATGCACTAAACTATAGCTGACTTTTTAATATTATATATTATGTAACCACTTATTAGCCTTGTTAGGGGCATTGGGCTGGGCATCACATTAGCACTTCCATTTCACTGGTGGACAAAAAAATAAATCTGTGATTTGTCCACCTCTGTTCCCCCAGCTGGAGTCAGAGCTTGTTTACTGTAATATGATAATTAATATAATACTAAATAATCACATTGTTAATAGAAATGTTTATGTCCATTATTTTTCAAATTTAATCTAATCTATTTAATTAAGATAATCAATATAATCTAGAATTCAGATTCTAGTTTGTATCATATGACATTTTAATGTAAATTGAAGCACAAATAATTCAGTCACGGTTTAGGATTGAAAATAACGCACAAACTCAATGTCACAATAAGCCCTAACATGCCTGTGCTTATGCAAAGGTTGTCATTTTATGAGCATGATGGCAATAAAATCATATGGAATTATGTATTTAGGTCATTTTATACACACACACACACACACATATATATATATATATATATATATATATATATATATATGTGTGTGT
>JAOUQZ010000032.1:5786397-5801841 GCA_028564935.1 Neosilurus hyrtlii
TATATATATATATATATATATATATATATATATATATATATGGGCAGTATTATTAGATTTGTTGATTCATTTTTTTTATTGGTGAAATAGAAGTTTAAAAAGAACATGGTTGTGAGGTTCGATTTGGTACCATCTCAAACATGTTCATATAAATGCGCCAATAGTAACAGCTGGGAACACAAACACAGAGTTGCAGTATAAAGTATGTATGAAGAGATATTAGAAAAAGCTGGAAATTATATTCACAGTAAAAAAAAATATTTCCAATTACCCTACGTGTACGTTAGGACATCTGTCAAACTCATGTGGAGGTGTTATCATTGACTTTTTATGGCAAGACAGGTCACAGGTCACAAAGCCTTATTCAAGCAACAGACATTTGCAGTTTAGATTTAAGGTTTTACACATGACACGATGAAAAGATAGTGACAGTTATGAGGCTGGAGATATGGTCATGCTTTTATGCTTTAGGGATATCTGTGTTGCACGTTTTTCCCAAATGCAGTGACAACAATACTGGTATCATTACAGTTGAGTGGGTACAAAGCGCCAGATACATGGCTTTCTCTTCAAGAAAGTATATAAGAAAATACCACTGTTAATGCTATCATACTGTTTTTTTTTTTTTCTTTCTTTCTTTTTATAAACTATTATATGCTTTGCTCAAATGCATTGAACTTAGTAATGTTATTCCTGGGCCTCACTTTGTGTCTATTGCAGCTTCATTTATGTACTAGGGATAAACCATGCCGAATCTCCAAGAGAGGTTAAACGGTGGCTTTTTGACAGGTCAGGCTTAAGTGGTAGGCTAAATAAAAAGTGGTTGATTGACTTCACAGAACAAAAATGCTCCTATAATGGAGGTTTGCACTCTCACTGATATTAGGACTGTAAATACTCCCACACACTCATTACCATAAACGTCACAGTTCATCTTTTCTACTGTGCTATCACTGAAAGATCAGCACGGCTGCCCTGCTTTACGCACAGGTGAAAATATGCACGCATTCAGTGAGAGAGAGGGAGAAAGAAACAAAAGCAAGAAACAGTGCATCACCCAATTCTTATTAAATCTTGATCTCTTTCTAAATAATCTAAGTAGAATCAGCAAGAAATATAATTGTCTCAATAACTAAGATGGATTTAAGGTTATCTGTTGCGTGGCATGATCTGATGGTAAGCCTCTATCCTTCTTAACTCGCAAATTATTTTTCGGCACTCTCTCTGCACTTCTTGTCTCTGTTCTCTGGGAAGAGTATGACATTGTTCCCCACACTGCCTGCCCCCTGTCAGACACACGAGACAGAATTGGAGAAAGGATCTGTCCTTCACATTCTCACATACAAGCCTGCTTTTGTCTGCCTGCTCATTCTCCTGTGTGTGTGTGTGTGTGTGTGTGTGTGTGTGTGTGTGTGTGTGTGTGTGTGTGTGTGTGTGTGTGAGAGAGAGAGAGAGAGAGAGAGAGAGAGAGAGAAAGGAAAAGAGAGAGGGAGAGAGATGTCAAGGGTGCACTGAGTCTGGGCATAGCATTTTGTCTCTTTTGTGCATAAATGTGTGTGTGTGTGTGTGTGTGAGAGGGAGAGAGGAGAGAGAGAGAGAGAGAGAGAGAATAAAAACATTTGGGACAGTTCCTCTTCCCCGTGACTAAATTCTTAACTCCCCCTTTTTTTTACAGGGTCTGGCTGGATGCCCCTCAATCTACAGGCTGCTCTTTTAAGCTCCACACATTGCTCTTTTAAAGCTGCAGAGTATTCAACATCTACAACAACTAGATGTGCAAAATACAAGCCTAAAGACAAACTGATACCATCCGAATGCGAGCACGACAGGATTCCTATTAATATAAAGTAATTTTATAGTCCAAACTCTAGTCGATTAGAAAATGTTGATCAGAAGTGTTGAATTCTGATTCGTTGTTGGCCCTGCGATGAAATGGCGAGCTGTTCAGGGTGTATCCCCAGGACAGAGCTGGCTCAGTGAATAAAGCTCTGAGTTCCTGAGCAGTAGGTCAGTGGTTCAAGTCCCTGTACTGCAAATCTGCCACTGTTTGGCCCTTGAGCACGGCCCTTGACCTTCAACTGCTCAGTTGTATAAATGAGATAAAAATATAAGTTGGTCTGGATAAGGGCTTCAGCCAAATGCCATAAATGAAAATGTATCTGGCCTTCACCCAGAATCAACTGAGATAGGCTCCTGCATCCCTGCTACCCTATTCAACAAATAATAAATGAATGATACATTTTAGATTCTATCATTTTATAGTTACAATTAATAAGGAATGTGGAACATATGAGAAATAGATTAGTTCTTATAATTACATACATTAAAGCAGATAGAAACATCCATGTTCCAAAAAAAAATTAATAAAACAAGTGGTTTTATGGAAAGCAAAGCACAGTGCCATTTGTACTTGTACTCCCCTGGTGCAGAACGTTAAGGGGTTGATCACACTGGAGGTGTGATAGGAAAGCGACGGATGCGAATGGCAATTCGTGGTTGTCGCTTTTCATTCTCTACATTGTATCTTGGTTGTTGGGTTCATGAACGCATTGCAAAAAAAATTCTAACATTTGAAATTTCTGCGAATGTCTCAAAACGAGGCTCTGACACAACATACTGCCTCAACATACTGCCTCAAACAATTTGCACATGTCGTGAGAAGTTCGCAAAGTGATTGAATTGAAAAAGTTGTGAAAGAAATTATTAGTTTTTCGTTCATGAGAAAAAGCGACAAGCTGACGACTTCCATGCGGAAACTTTGAGAAAAGTTTGAGACTTTTTGCCATCTGCCATATTTCTAGTATTTTGTCATCATTCGTATTTTATTCACATTTTGTTTGCAACTTTAACGCGTGAATAAAAAGTGAATGGTTTGAGAACAAAAAGGAAACAAAAGGTGACTTATTTACGACAGGAGATTTTTTTTCACCAAACATCCGCAAATCAGTTGCAAATTGTCACATGACTTTTTTGTGGCGCAATATACACATCAAAGCCGCAAAATATTCGCTTGCATGTGGAGTCGCAAAACAACGCACATTTCAAAATTCTCAAAAAAAAATTATAATTTTTTTTTTTGCGTCAGCTGCTTTTCTTTCACACCACTAGGTGATCACCCCCTAAGGAACAGTATTATAATATGTGACTAACACAAAACTAACATTAACACCTCACTGTAAACATCACCACATCAACAATTTGACATTTGTCTATGTTTAATAAGATCAGACAATTTTAATCTAGTTATTATTAGGCTAATATTGTGAAATACAATAAAGACTTCTATTTATGAAATATAGACCATTTACCACATTCGTCCATGCTGCTGCTGTTCTACCATATATCCAAAATGCTGACTGAAATCTATCCTGCTTGTTATTTATACTTATAAAGATGATGCTTGTGATCAGATACTGTAAGATTTTTCCACCATCTTTGACCAAATATGTTCCATTCATTCATTCATTCAATTCATTAATTCATTAGTCGAACCGCTTAATCCTATTAGGGTCGCAGGTAGGCTGGATCCATTCTCAGCTGACTGTCTGCGAAAGCAGCGTACACCCTAAAAGGCTTGCCAGTCCATTGTAGGGATGACACACACAACCATTCTCACTCTCACTCACACCACGGGGCAATTCGGAACACCCAATTATCCAAATGTGCATGTTGTTGGACGATGGTAGAAAACAGGATTACCTGGAGAACACCCATGCAAGGATGGGAAGAACATGCAAATTCCACACAGAAACGTCCTCACCGAGCCTAGGATTCAAACCCAGGACCTTCTTGCTGTGAGGCAGATCTGCTACCCTATATACACCACCGTACCACCCAAATATGTTCCACTTAATTCATCAAATTGTGATGTATTAATTATTGTCTATTAAACAATAGCAGTGTTAGATCTGCTGGATTTTGAATGGTCACTGAAAAAGAACTATTAAACCTTTAGTAAACAGAGTATACTTCGTTATCTGAGAGGTTGGCTTTTTTTAAACAGCTAACAATTTAAAATGAGCAATAACAAGATACAAATTCAAGGCTGTGGAGTCTGAAAGTAGATATAGCTTTAATTGCCAAACAAATACCAAACAGATTTAAACACTGCAATAAAGACTTTCAATTATTACATTGTCCTAACAAAAGCGTCCTCCATCTTCGTCAGTCTCCTTTTGATCCTACACCTTTCCACTGACCCGGATTTCTAATGCAGTGCATTGATGCGTGATTGCACATGCATGTGCGTGTGTTTGTGTGTGCGAAACCCAGTCATGCCACAACCATCGCAATGCCATTCACCCTTCACACGGCTGAGATTGCCATGACAACCAGACCGAGCTTGCCTTTTAAAGACGGGAGACTGTAACCTAGCAACAGGGCAAGAGTGTAACCCCCAACGAAGTTTTACGCTTCGCCCCTTATACCCGGCCCTCCAGGAGGATAAAGAGTCACAGAACAGATGACAAAGAGTGATGGAACAACTTTATAAAAGACTGAAAGGAACATAATATCATTCACAATAAGAATAATATATATGTGCTTGAGAACACATACACACAAAGGCACACACACACACACACACACACACACACACACACACACACTTGTATAGACACAAACACTTGCCATTTATGTAAAACACATCTATAAACGAAGCTATGCAAAATATAAGAAATTATTACAATAAATTGATAATAAGAAGTCAAAACACTCTAAACAATTATAATTAATTCCTTTGTAAGCCTGCAGATGTCATTTCTAAGCTGAAATGAAAAATAAAACAACATGCCATAGTGGTATTACTCACTCTTTCTGCAAAACGTTCCACCAATGAACCACACACGCTCTGTGAGCTCTCAGGAGATCTAGCGAAGATGATTTAAAGGAATAGCTCTGATTTCCAATAGAGCTACTCCCGATGATATCAGCAGGCTCGCTATTTAGTGACTCTACAGTGCGCACTAACACAGGCTTCAAGGCTAGAGCCATGAACACATGTCTTCTTCTCTGTAATGATGGTGATTTGTTCTCATTATTCAGTGTGAATGGGCAATAGTGATGTCAGAAATGGAACTGTTTGTCATGGGAGTTCATTTTTTCATATGACAAAAGGACACTATTTGTATTTTATGTGGCATATAAAAATATAAAATTACACGTAATAAAACATAGTTTATGATTTTAACCACAAAATCAAAAAACCACAATTGAGATATACAAATAATGTATTTTATTTATCTATCTATTTATTTATGTATTTATCTATTTATTTATTTACTTATTTAAATAAGTTTACATCAAGAAACAAATCTGGTTTGCTCCCAAAAATTGATTCCAATCAATCAGGCTTTATTCATCTTCTCAACAAGTTCCTGTTGGTTGCAGTTGGCTTGAATGTGCCAAGAAACTGTAGTGAAAAAAGTAACCATGGCAACTCTCTGATTAACTGGGGTTTGGCAAGACAGATCTTACTGGCTTGATTACACACATACACATACACATATACACACAACTGTGAATTGATCTACTCTAACAATCTGTCAGGTTTGTACTATTATTACTCATCTCACTCACTCATTTGCCGAACCACTTTATCCTACTAGGGTTGCGGGTATCATAGTCAGCACTGGGCGAAGGCAGGGTACACCCTGAACAGCTTGCCAGCAATACACACACAACTGTTTTCACTCACATTAACACCTAGGGTAAATTTTTGGAAGAGCTAATTAGCCTAATTTGCATGTCTTTGGCTCTGTGGGATGAAACCGGTGTACCCAAAGGAAACCCACACAAGCAAACTGTACACACACACACACACACACACACACACTGTATATACACAGTGTCCTTGTGTAAACTGATAGGTCCTTATGCACTTTTTATAATGACAATAAGGATGATGAAGAATACTATTTGAAATTCTCAGTTTTCTATTCCTGGCGGTATGGACTGAATTGAGTACCCCCCACTACTGCCCCTTTAACTTCCACTTGTTATTTCCTTCTTGGGGGAATCCCAGTCTCCATTTTAAAGGCTGTTGTCATTGGCTAACTGAAGTGTGGAAGTAGTGCATTTTCTTCATATAAAGATAATGTAATGCAAACAAATGGTGTTTTTCCAGAATAAATTTCACATTATTTATTTTTTTGTTGTTGTTGTTATTTTTTTTTTGCTGTCATGATTTGCTAACAAGTGCCAACTTTTTTCAATTCCTAATTTTCAACCATTGAAATACATTTGGAATAAAATTTTCCAAGTTATGTGCCTTACCTACCATACACACTTGTTCCAATACCTTTTTGAGGACATTCTATCAACATAATAATTACTGCCAATTATTAGCTAACGTACTGCATGTTATTAGCGAAATAAGATTTATTCCTCACTCACTCTCCCATTTGCCAAATCACTTAATCCTACTGTTAAGGTTGCAGAAAGGCTAAAGCCTATCTCAGCCAACATTGGGTGAAGGCAGGGTACACCTTGAACAGCTCACCAGACCACTGCAGGACAACACAGACAACCATTTCCATTTCCATCCACACCTAGGGGCACTTTAAAACATTCATTTAGCCTAATGTGCATGTCTTTGAACTCTGGAAGGAAACTGAAGTACCGGAAGGACACTCCATACAGAAACACTTAAGGCCGGAACTCGAACCCAAGACCTTCATACTGTGACGTAGCTGTGCTAACCACTACAGCACATTGCCGCCCAAGATCAATTCCTATATGTAAATTTAACTGAGACTATAACCTCAATAAACAAAAGAAGGGACACATGCTACACTTTTTTAACAAAGAAAAAACTATAATCAGTATTTTCTAGAAGAATATGTGCATGAGACACGTTTGGAAGGAGTCTTTTTTGTTTTTTTTGTTTTTTTTTCAATTTGTAGTACCCTACAGTTAAACCTAATGAAACAAGTTAGCTCTTGATATCACATGGGTATTCATGTCATGTCATTTTCTGAACCTCTTTATCCTTTATTAGGGTTATGGGCAGGCTGTAAGTGGGGTACACCCTGAACAGCTGCCAGACCACCGCAGTGCAACACAGATACACGACCATTCACGCTCACATTCATACCTGGGGCAGTTTAGAACAGCCAAATAGCCTATTGTGGATGTCACACAAGCACAGGGAGAACATGCCAACTTCACACAAAGCAGGGAAATAAAACCAAGGATCTTCAATGCTGTGTGGCGAACCATTACATCACCATGCTACCTTTTTCATGGATGTCTTGAACTTAATTGTGGGGTTGGTGGTGTAGTGGTTAGGGTGCTGGGCTTAGGTTTGAGAATTCCCATTAGACCCCCACCATGCTAAGACCCCAGGGCAAGTTCTTAAACACAAGTGTGGATTGTCCACCAAGAAGTATAAATGGGTACCACTAAATACTGGGAAGATAACCTGTGATGGACTAGCATTCCATCCAGGAGGAGTAGAACTCCTAGTCACAGAAACAGTGATGAGCTAATAGGCTGGGGTGTAAAAAGGCCAACAGACAGACTTGAACTCAATGAGACAACGAACATGTTACTTGTGTTGTTACTACAAACAACAACAACGACAACACCAAAAAAACAGAAAGCATAAACTCTTTTGTCATAAAACATACCAACAATTACAAAGGGCTTACTCTGGAAACTCCTACCATGAATGCTAACTATAGGATTCAGAAAACCTCACCCTGAAATCAACGATTATATATTTTTCTTGTTATCGGTTTATTATAAGTAAAGCATGAGCCATTCATGTCCCTTCTGAAGAAGCTGTTACTATGAAAATAACTACAATTTTCGAAACTGAGTCCACACCTTCAGATCTGTCAACGGCACTGTTGTATGAGCTATAAAAGAAAAGTTCACTCAAAGGGTAGCACTTGTCGTGGTGGTTAGCACGTCCGCCTCACAGCAAGAAGGTCCTGGGTTTGATACGCAGGCTCGGGTGTGTGTGGAGTTTGCATCTCCTCCCCTTGCTTTTGTGGCTTTCCTCCATGTACTCTGGTTTCCTCCCACAGTCTAAAGACATGCCGATAAGATTAACTGGCTGTTCCAATTTGACTCCAGGTGTGAGTGTGAATAGTTGTATGTGTGTGTTGGCCCTGCGATAGTCTGGCGAGTTGTTCAGGATGTACCCTACCTTTGTCCACAGGGTTGGCTAAGATAGGAGTTAGTCTCCATGCAACCATACTACGATTTAGGGGTTCGGCAAATGAGGAAGTGAGATTACATTACTGACATGGCTGTAAGAGGGCAGAAATTACACTTATTAATTAGTACAGGTTAGTTTATTTGTCACTCGATTACACAAGATTCAAGTGTAGAAAGATTATCAGTCGACGTTAAACACCAAAGCAACACAGATACCTGTGTGATTTTGCTACTGGCACCCAACAGAACTCAAACTGACAACCTTAAAGTACTGAGAATCAACCACAAAGAAGAAACTTTTACCAAAACTTTTGTGGGTGGGCCACATGGTACTCATTCATATGGAAATTTCTCATAAACACAATGTACGTCAAAGCAGAAATAACTTCCTATGCAGAACATCCGAGAAGTCACAGCTGTGCTTTCAAACATTATCATGTTAAACATGATACAACTTTGCATTGATTATTAGAGGCTCTCTCTTAGCCTTTAGTACACAGACGCACATAAACACAGTAACATGCCTAATCCAGATGCACAAAATGAAAACATAGCCGCTGTGCCAAGCGCACAAGCGTGAAAATGTAGGCCAGTCATTTTTCTATTTTCATAAATCCTCTGAGCTTAATGCATACATCAGCTAACATCGGTGCAGCAGATCCTGACACCCACTCTCACTGTGGCAAATACATGTACACAAAGGTATGGGACAAATTAAGAGGATATACTTGTGTGTGTAGGGTGTCTTGCAACCATATTGTTTGAATCTCACTCATCACACAACTGGTTTACTGCACATTCCTCTGCACTGTGGAGCCAGATGGTCCACATAACATGTACACACAACACACAGATATATATATATATATAGCCAGTGAAATCTCTTCAATCCTGTGCACCCATGGCCTGTATTCAACTTTATAGCAGATACCGTATTGCTGAAGTGCAGAGATAAATGGTGTCACATATTTATGCACACATTCTGCAGTAGTTCAGTGTGAACTCAGACTACAAGATAAAAAGGCATTAAGACAAGCACATATTACTTTCATGAATGATTTTTTTTTTTACTGTTTCCTTTTTCTTTCTACCTGTTTACTTCTTTCCGTCTGTTTGTTCTCTCAAGCTGGAGTCCAGCCCAATCGTCATGGAGACACAGCTGTGATTGGCAGGCCAGATTCAGTTTCTGCCATTACCATGGGAACGCTTCCTGGCTGGATTTACAGTGCAGAGGAAGTAACAGCAGCTGGACTGAACATTGAAGTTACAGTAAGACACTCATTAATCATATCCTCTCTCTCTCTCTCTCTCTCTCTCTCTCTCTCTCACACACACACACACACACACAAACACACACACACACACTCATTTGCCAAACTGCTTAATCCTACTATTATAGCCGCATGGAAGCTGGAGCCTATCTCAGCCGATATTGGGCAGGGTTCACCCTGAACAGCTCGCCAGACCATCGCAGTACAACACATATACAACCTTTCATACCTTAGAGCAATTAAAAGCAGCCACTTAGCCTAATATGCATGTCTTTGGACGGCAGGAGGAATTCAGAGTTCCCCAGAGAAAACCCATGCAAGCATCGGGGTAAAATGTAAAATCCACACAGAAATGCTCGAAAAAGCTTGCTCATCCATACATCTTATGCCCAGGCTGAATGTGGTCAGTTTGGAAAGCTGCATCTCCCCAGCAAAGCTTTCAAGGCATAATAAAAATACCAGAAAATAAGTAACTCGTTAGTTTGGTCAGTACAGGGAAATTCCAGACCTTGGAATTTTCTTTGTACTGACCCCACGTTCTTTAATAAGAAGTCGATCTTGTCCCCGCCTAACACACACATAGATAGAGCGTGCATGTGTGTGCCGATATGTACTGTATTTGCTTGTGGTTTAATTTATCTGGCAAATGCCTTACTGTGGCCTCTGCACCACAGCATGTGGGCAGATTTATAAGCATGAGCAAGCATGAGTTTAGAGCGAAAAGAGAAGAAAAATACAAACAGAAAAGCTCAAGTCGAGCAAAAGAAAAAAAAAAAAAACATTTTTTTTTATTTTTGTCATCTGTTACTTTGTTGATCTCCGAGAAGTCACCACATATAGAGTATTACTCACCCTGTTTTCTCCCGCAGTCTTGCTCATGGCCCACTCTCTCTCTCTCTCTCTCTCTCTCTCTCTCTCTCTCTCTCTCTCTCTCTCTCTCACTCTCACTCTCTCACTCTCTCTTTGACACACACACAAAGGACAGTTGCAGCTTACTTAATGGCAAGTGTGTTTTAGAGAGCATGACCACAAGTTAGCTCACAAAGGCTTATACACATTCATTCTGGCATATTTGTTATAAATTTGTTATAACTTTTTGTTTTACTCAACAGGGTGTGAGTTTAAAACCATTCAGAAGTTTAAAGAGAATAGAGTCTGTTTTTAAGGGGTGATCATGTTAGAGATGCGATAGAAAAGTGACTGATGCAAATAGATTTTTTTTGCGACTCCACATGCAAGCGAATATTTTGCGACCTAAATACGTATATCGCGCAAAAGTGATTTGTGACTGATTTGTGAGTATTTTGTGATTTGTTTGTGAATCTCATGCTGTAAATCAGTCACAATTTGTTCGCTTTTTGTTTTCAAACCATTTGCTTTTTATTAGCGTGAACAAAATGTGAATAAAACACAAATGATGACAAAAAATATGAAATATGGTGAATAGCAGCAAGTCTCAAAGTTCTATCAAACTTTCCACGCGGAAGTCTCCAATGTGTTACTTTACCATTTGAATGAAAAACAAATGATTTGCGAACACAGCCACAACTTTGCGACATTCTCACGACATGTGCGGACTGTTTGAGAAGAGTGTGAGACTACTCCGCGTCAGAGCCTCATTTTGCGTCATTCACGGAAATGGAAAGCTGTTCAGGGAGTACCCTACCTTCATCCAGTGTTGGCTGAAAGAGGCTCCATCCTCCCCATGACCGTAATACAGGATTAATTGTCAAATGAGTGAGTGAGTGGGAACCCTTTCCAATGTTTAATTCCTCTTGTACAACAGCCATATGAGATATTTTATTAGTGAATGGCAGGTCACTTTTTTATATTGGTTTAAATTACTATCATGGACATGATGTGGAAGTACATTTTCAGCTAAACATATAGTCACAGTATGGGAATCATTAAAAAGTCATAATAAGAAACCACCTTAAAATAAAAAAGAGGATGTTGACCTTTCACACAAGCATCCTTTACACACACAGTGCTCATATTTAAGCTAACTGTCCCTCCCAAATGATCTTAATCTGTTTTCTTCATCAACAGCAAATCCTTGGGCAACTCCAACTAGCTAGGCATTTGCATCAGTTTGATCATTTCTGCTTTAATGGTCACACAGCACCGAGGGGAACCACACTGACCTACATTCTGAATCTCACAGCTCATACACAACACAAACACAGCTGATGGTTGCACATGAAGTACATAAATGTGTGAATAAAGGTTATTAGTGGTCAGATGTCACTTGTACTTGTGTCTTGGCTGTCCAAATTGATTGGTATTTAAAGCTATGCATGATTCTTCTTGATTAAAGCCCTGATCTTAACTGAAGAAAACCAGCACCCGATGTTGCATGATGATCCCACCACCATGCTTTATTATGTATAAGGTCTTATGAGACCATAACATGGTTTGCCACGTGGTTCGGGTAACATTCTGTGTGTTCAGCTGTGAGTATGAATGGCTGTGTGTTAGTTGCCCTGTGACGGCCTGGCGAGTTGTTCAGTGTGTACCCCACCTTCGACCAGTGTCGGTTGTGATATGTTTAAATGCTTTGGGAAATGAGTGAGCAGGATGAACTTTTTACATTTTATAAATTTTACAAAAACCTGAAATTTTTAACAGGGGTGTGTAGACTTTTTATAACCACTTTGCATTACACACAATTGCATGAATTAAGAGCATTATTTAAATTAATCTATCATGAAAATGCTGGAAAATAACGATTGAAATGCCCTGCACAAAACCACCCAAACCCAGCTTTCACTTCTTTATCGTTCAGGAAGTGGGCTGAATAAAAATACCACAGCGCCTCAGGAGAGCGAGACGTTCAGTGCTTAAAGGAGATGTGTGAGAGACACGCCTTTGTATGATCAGTACAAAGCTTCTGAATGGAAGCATATACACACTATTGCTGGATTAAACAGTATCTACTGCTGTGGTCAGAAGTTTATAAATCTCATCATAGATATGAATGTCACAATTTTGGGCTTTCAATGATTTCTGTAAAGTGCTCTTTTTTGGCGGGAAGAATGATTGTACAGAATGAGAGTTGAGAAACACAGCTAAAATATTTAGCACAATAACTTTGTTTCATTTCAGTTAATATTGCTAATTTTCTTTGCCCATTCACTTACCAGGCATATTAAATAAACATGAAATACAGTGTTATTATCTCTTGGAATATGAAATATAATCAGTCATAATGTCTTTCTGAAAGCTTTTGCCTACTTCTGTATGTGAGTGTTAATGACCCCTGCACCAAGATCATATTAGTAAACAATGCCATCTTTTTTTTATTTATCCAGAAATTGTATGTCTTATTCTGTTTCTTAACACTTGATTTTTGACTTTCCCACTTTCTATGAAATGGTGTTGCACTGCCGAGTTATGCGGCCTTGCTATTGTTATTGTAAACAGACACATTACCAAAACAAGATGTAAAACAGGTGACTAAGAGATACTAAACCCATAAGCTGGGGTGGTTTTGCCAGGAAATGTATTTGTGTTCAGCCAAAATGAACTAATAATGAAACATAAAACACAAAAGCTATTCACTGGTGAATGTGCACCTTTAACCATTTTCCCCATCGTCATATTCACAGTGCTTCGATGGATTTTCATAAATAAGTATAAAAAAATGTTCCATGAGCTGTAGATAAATCAGAATGAACATAATGTACTGTATCGGAAAAAGGTATTGTGTAATGCTGGAATAATTGACTATATAACCCACCGCATGAACGGAGATACACGTTACTATGTGCATTATTGTCAACGTTGCCATGACAACACGGAGCAAGTCAGAACAAGCAGTGAATTCAGTATGATAATAGAGCTTTTGTCTCCAAGACAATTTAATTGATCGTTAAAAGGATATTACGCAGTCTGTGTACATTTGGTCAATCTCTTCTTTGTTTGCTAAAACAACAATTAAAGCATATATGAAATCAAAAGTCTTTCTTTTGAAGCCTGTAGATGTCAGTGATTAATATCATTGAGCAGAGCGAGCAAATTTTAATCCTTGAAGCACATTTTTAAATCAGTGTAAGCAGAGCAGATTTCAGTACGATCTGAAATCACACGTAATTTCCAATCTAATTTTGTGTACGTCTGTCGTGGGAAAAAAAAAAGTCTGGTCTGTGACTCACACTGTACGAAGTTCATGAGACTGATACGATTGTTTCAAGACAACAAAAATATGTACAGGTTCACAGATATTCCTGTGAAACTGTACAACCTCCGTACAGCCCAATCTAGCACTATCATAACAATGTAGTATGATACATGTGGACATATAAGGAAGTCCCATGGGATTAACATAAGACAATTATAGGAATTCTCTAAAAAAATCATACGATCCTGAACATATGAGATATCTATCATAGCACAGCCTGAGAGCATCAAGGTGCATCACGGAACAGATCTAGGAAATGGGCCTGATGTTCTGTTGGACAAACAAACAACAAGGGGTGACGATGACATTTTCAAATATTTATGGGCCTGGCTGTACATGTGTGGTAGGCTAGGAAAACCATTCACACAGTAGATTCCTGACACTTGGCTAAAATAAAATGGCCAAAGAATGTATGCATAAGCTTCTCTCATATACTGTGTTAATACAACACTGAGGTAAATCATGAAGCAAACATCAGTCCTATGGTGGAATATAGTAAAAATATGTCATCTTGCATTTCAGGTGCTAACAGGATCCTGATAGAAACCGAGAGACTCGGGGAGAGAAAAGGGGATCAGCCCCATGTTCCCCAATCTCTATGTTCCCCAGTCCCTGTGATCCCCAGTCCCTATGTTCCCCAGTCCCTATGTTCCGTAGACCATAGGCACTGGAGGACACAGACATGGACCCAGAGAAAGGAAATCTCATGTTGCTCTGCTGCTTTGCTTCTCAAAGTTTTCATTTCCTATTCTCTCATTCTTCTCCTCCTCCACTCTTTTTCACTTCAGCCATGCGGTATTTATCTGAATGTTCAGTGCTTTGCATTCTGACACCAAGCTAAACCAACACACACACACACACACACACACACACACACACACACACACACACACACACACACACACACAAACAGTGGTCTACTGTGGTAGCAGTGTAAGCATTATCAGTGCATTGCTGATAAAGACAAAGGCTGTGCGTGTGAGTGTGTGTGTGTGTGTGTGTGTGTGTGTGTGTGTGTGTGTGTGTGTGTGAGAGAGAGAGAGAGAGAGTGAGAGACAGAGAGGGAGAGAGAGAGACAGAGAGAGAGGGAGAGGAAGGA
Organism: Neosilurus hyrtlii; assembly: GCA_028564935.1. NCBI lineage: Eukaryota > Metazoa > Chordata > Actinopteri > Siluriformes > Plotosidae > Neosilurus > Neosilurus hyrtlii. The sequence goes on from JAOUQZ010000032.1 coordinate 5,801,111, forward strand.
GGAACTGGGAACAGGATGACTTAACCTCAGTGTTCAGCCAGGGTCACAGCTGCAGACAGAACACACACACACACACACACACACCAAAACTTGCACGTCCTGAATTCTGAGTACTGTCTCTTTCTTACTTATTCAAATACAAACACATCGAGACAAAGAAAATTAAACAAATGAAGGTAGCAGTGTGTGAACGTTATTCCATCTGCTACCTCCCCCTTTTTTTGTACTCAGTGTCTCTATAGTATAAAATAGTTTTACCCGTCATCATGAGCATCAGTACAATAAATGCATTCAACCATTTTGCCCACTCTGCCTTGACACCAAACACTGAAAAACTGACAGGATAATAGTGCTGAGTCATGACTCATTTTACTCACTTGCTTCTTTTGAACTGAGTGAAATGAACTTTGTAGAGTTTAACGCATGATTCATCACCCAGCCTACTCGCACAGTACCTCACACTGCACTTGGCCCATGTGACACACAGCACAAGGACTGATTAAATCATTTCATCAAGTGACTATTAAAAGAACATGCATCACATTTACATTCTATTATTTATATTCCCATATAATTATTAATCAAATGCATTACTACGTGGCAGCATTATAACTCATATGTTGCCATAATGAAAAAAAAAAAAGAAAAAAATTAAATATATATATATATATACATATATATATATATATGTGTGTGTGTGTGTGTGTGTGTGTGTGTGTGTGTGTGTGTGT
>JAOUQZ010000032.1:5842997-5872970 GCA_028564935.1 Neosilurus hyrtlii
TCTTTTAGCTCCGGGTGATGGTGTAAGATGTGGGCTCGGGGATTTAAAGTGTTCCCGAAATACTTGACTTTTATTTTTTTTTCAAGCTTCTTCTTACCTGGAAAATTGTAAAATCTGAAGTGTACGCAAACGTTTGCCTTCAGCGAAGACGGTGCTGGCTGTATTTCTTTTTCCTCATCCATAGCTAAAAGCTAAAAGCTAGTTCTGTACACGCCACTCACTAGAACAATTCACGACGGAGGCCGTGTCTGGACAAACGGTACGCGCTGTGAGTAAGGTTGGAAATGTGCGAAAAAACGTGTTCTTTAAAATCGATTCTTGAAAGTTTGGATCAATTCAGAATGCTGATAAATAAGAATCGCGATCCAGACGTGAATCGATTTTTTCCCCGGCACCTTTATTAAGAATATAAAGCCTCGTCTACACTTTTTCTTCATAATGTAGCTAGTTATACAGTTAAAGTTCAAGGAAATTATACAGCACCCTGGATATTTGCTTATTGATTGTATTTCTTTATTCAATGGATTCATTTCTCATTTTCACATTTCATGGTAATAGTTGATGCAAATCATGTATAATAATCATGTACTTCAAAAGCTGTTGCAGGCCACATTAAAAGACTTGATGAGATGGATTTGTACAGTACATGTACTGTATTTGAACTACAGTAACAACTATCTGAGATAATTTAAGATTTCTGAAGCAACTTAATCACCACACAAGAGCTTTCGACTCAGTCCTGCAATATATATTTCAGTGTCAAGTTAATTGCATAGATTAAAATTGACAAATAAAATTGTGTTGCTCTAGAAATTTTCTTTTTTTATTATTAGGAAATATTATTCACCAAATAAATAAATAAGTGAATGAATACAAATGGATGAAATGTTTATTCACTTGCATCGACAGGGCAGATAACCAATGGGTAATCTTGGTGAAGGTGTGGGCTAAAGTATGGCCTAATTACTCCTCCAAATGCACAGTCAGTAAAGGAGTAAATATGAGTTTCTTCTTTCATGTCATAAAAGGATACCAGTGACTCACTGTAATCAACAAACACTCCAATTTTACTGGGTTTATTTGAAAGCGATAGCAGGGTGGGAGGGTCTTCTAGAGCTGCGTAATTTTCACCGTTATAATGCACAATGGCCCAGTAACCTTGGCTTGGTTTGAGGGACAGTGCACCCTTCCTGTTGGCCTCTTCTCTTGCCACCCCAATATCCCAGCCTTGTTTGTTCTCAACCTCTACTACCCAGAATGACCTACCCATAGTCAGCTGGTTCTGTCCCAGTACACTGCCGAACACATCAAATCTCTCAGGGCAATCAGGAGCATCTCTTTCATTCACAGAGCTTTGCACTTTTTTCTTGTCATCGGTAATTAGGAGCTGTGCGTTAGCTGTGTCTAGATCCAGAGTCACGTCCACTGAAAGATCGGAGATGTAAATCATGAATCAAATGAATCCCCGAAATTACTTGTTCTAGATCATAATTATTCATTCATTCATTCATTTGCTTTAACATAATTACCATTAGTTAATGTAAATTTTGAATTATGCTATTGCTACATAGGGTGTTCAAACTTAAAAAGCTGAGTTTACAGACAGCTGTGTAACGAGTTGTGGCAAATTATAATAATTTAACCAGTCGGCAACCACTTACAGTATGTTCAGATGTTTTACATTGTTCACCTTTTTAATGTTTCTGTGACAAATAATCTGATGCATTGTGCACCCTCTAGTGGCTCTAACTACTGTTACCGGATGGTGCACCAGTTTTATAGTGTTATTGCATGGCACAGCAGTTTTACAGTGGTGTACAATTAGCCTCTATTTTCAAATGTCAATTATAAGCAAAGGGCGGCATGGTGGCGTAGTGGTTAGCACATCCGTCTCACCACAAGGTCCTGGGCTTGACTCTTGGGCATTTCTGTGGAGTTTGCATGTTTTCCCCGTGCTTGGATTCAGATTCATTTTCCAAGCCGATTAATCCTAAAGGATGGAGGCTGGCGCACGGAGGCTGGCGCCCATCTCAGCCGACTCTGGGTGAGGACAGGATACACCTTAACCAGCTTGCCAGGCCATTGCAGGGCCAGCACACATACAACTATTCACACTCACACAGGGGCAATTTGGAACTGCCAATCAGCCCACTGTGCATGTTTTTGGACTGTGGGAGGAAACCGGAGTACCCGGACAGAACCCACACAAGCATGCAAACTCCATACATAAACACCCAGATTCTGGGATTCAAACCTGGGACCTTCTTGCAGTGAGGAGAACGAGCTAACCACTGCGCCACCATGCCGCCGTGTTTTAATTTGCTTTTCTTCATGTTTCTGTGTAGTATATACTAAACCTCTGATTGGTTCAAGAACATATTTATATATACCAGTCATATGCATCATAAAAATATTTCGTACGTACCTCCGTATTTCTTAATCCTTGCAGCTTCTATAAGGCAGGTGATTGCATACCATGTTAAAAATAAATAAATAAATACTGTTAATGTTAAAAAATAAACAAAAAAAATAACAAGTAGTAAATGCAGTTGACTGGAAAGCAGTAAAAGTCATTCCCCTCACCAATTTTGGAGAGTTTCTCAAATTGCTCTCTAATATCAGCCATCATGGTCACCTCAATGCTCCTCATTGTTCCAAAGCTCAAATCGGTGTTCAAGGAAACAGAAGACCAGTCATTACCATTATCTTCCACCAGGACAGAAGGATTTCTCTGGGGGGAAAAAAGGAAGTTTCCTGTCATGAGTCTGCAAGATAGATGACTTTTCTATATTTTATGCCAGAAATTCAATGCCGGAGGGCGGGGCAGGACAACATGTGTAACCTAATAGTTTATTAAGGGAAATAACTTTTGTTTGCATGAGAATTTTTACAGGAACATTTTAAAATGTTCCAATGTTTTGTTCCATTAACTCACACCTTTGTTTTTTCCATGGCAAGGTCACTTGTTTAAAATAAATTCCTGAAGGGCATACTGAGCGTAATGCATCATGAATAGATGGCAGTTACAAGTGGGTAAATACACCGATCAGAAATGGTATTATAAACATTATTAGAGTGAGATGTATTAGGCAGAAAGTGAACCAAAAGCTGCAGGTTCTGGGCTGTGTTCCTGGTATGCCATGGTAGGTATCTACCAGATATGGTTCAAGGAAGGACACCCAGTGAACTGGTGCAAGTGTCAAGGCTCACTAATGCACATGGGGAGTAAATTCTACACAGTACATCTGCTCTGATCCCACAGATCAGTGGGCTATAACACAAACTGCTGAAGCTCTTAATGCTGGCTATGACAAAAAGGTGTCAGAACACACAGTGTACTGCAGCTTGATGCATAAAGGGCTGCCTAGTCACAGTCCAGTCAGGTGATTTTAATCTTATGGCTGATCGGTATATAGATAAAGAAAAATATTTAGTTGACATTAGGGATATCAAATATAAAGATTTCTCTGACTCACTCATTTGCTTAATTGTACCAGAGTCGTAGGGAGGCTGGAGTCTATCTTAGCCGACAATGGATGAAGGCAGTGTACACCCTAAATAGCTCGCTAGGCCACTGCAGGTCCAACACACACAACCATTCGCACCCACACTTATATCTCGGGGCAAATTGGAACAGCCAGTTAGCCCAATGTACATGTCTTTGGACTGTTGGAGGAAAACCAGAGTACACGGAGGAAACCCGCACAAGTATGGAGAGAACATGTAAATTCCACACAGACATGCGCTATTAGTTGCTAACCTGTAGGAAAAAGACAGAGTCTTCTTCATCTCTCCATGCTTGTAGATCAGAAATTGTGTTACTCATAGTGGTGATATTTCTCTGCAAATCCTTCTTCAGCTTCTCTGCCTCCTGTTCCACTTGCTTCCTTCGTTCTTCTAAAGTTCTTAGTGACTCATCCTCGGCCTTCTGAACTTCCTTCTTTATGGCACTGAAGACATTTTTAATTTCCTTCAACTCCTGGTCAATCAGTGCCTGTAAAAATTTGTCCATGGAGGGTATCAATATTATTTTTTCAATGGGCATGTGAACTGTACATTGAAATTTGGTAATTCAGTGTATTATATTGAATAGTTTGTAAAATAGGTATGGACACTCACCAGGCAGTTTTCTGCAGAACTGTCCAGCTCCTGCACTTTCTCCCTTCTCTGTTGTATTTTCTGTGTATTCTCATGTATGACAGTGCCCAACTCTGCCTATAAGAAAATATACTTGCATGGTGATCTCAAGTTTTTTAATAAAGTCTCAAGAAAAGTCTTCATGACGTTAAACCTTGTATTTGTCCGCAGCTGTGTGTACCAGTTGGTCTAATTAGCATAGGTAAAAAGGTGAAGTCTGTTAGGCTTTTAGATCCGAGACTAGTGGCTCGTCAGAGCTGGAGCTCCCAGTTTCTGTAATGTGAACCAAATTTGGACTTCAACTCCTCCTGGATGGGATGCTAGGACATCACAGGTTACCTTCTCAGTATTTTTACTGGTACCCCTTTTTATACTGCTGGGTGGACAGAGGCACACTTGTGGTTGAGACTTTGTCCAAGGGCCTTAGCACAGTGGGGGTAATGATGATTTGAACTCCAACCTCTCGATCTGAGGCCCACCACAGACCTCAATAAGCATAGGCAGATGCCCCCTAAATAGGCGCACAAAGATATTCATGAAAACAAGCGACAGAATCTAAGAGGAATAATTTTACTTCCTCTAAAATTGAAATTCGGGAACAGGAAGGAAACCGGAGTATCTAGAGAAAACCCACACATTAATAGGGAGAAAATGCAAATGCCACAGAGAAATATTCGAGCCTGGGACTCGAACCCAGGAACTTCCTGATGTTAGGAGAACATGCTAACCCCTACACCACCGTGCTGCCCGAATATCTTACAATAAATAGTAAAATGTTTTGCATGTAATGTAACATTTGTGGCTGGCATGTTAGCACGGTGGTTAGCACGTTCACCTCACAGCAAGAAGGATCTGGGTTCAATTCCCAGGCTTGGGCGTTTCTGTGTGGAGTTTGCATGTTCTCCCCATGCTTGTGTGGGTGTCCTCCGGGTACTCTGGTTTCCTCCCACAGTCTAGACATGCACGGTAGGCTAATTGGCTTTTCCAAATCACCCCTAGGTGTGAGTGTGAATAGTTGTGTGTGTGTTGGCCCTGCAATAGTCTGGCGAGCTGTCCAGGGTGTACCCCACCCTCACCCAGAGTCAGCTGAGATGGGCGCCAGTCTCTCCTTGGCCCTAATGAGGACTAAGCGGCTTAGAAAATGAATATATGTAACATTGGATATGTTTTATATGTTTTACTGTGAATAAAATAAATAAAAATGAATGAGATTTGCAAACCATTGTATTATGTTTGCATTTACATTTCACACAGCTTCCTGAGCTTTTTTAGAATTGGGGCTATACACCAAAACCCCCAAAACTAATAATGAGACCTATCAATAGTTCAAAAGGATTACCAGAGCATTTATTTTTACCTGTCTTTTGTGTCTTTCTTCCTCCACAGACACCACATTCATCCCTCCTTGAACACACAGACAGCAGATTAACTTCCCCTCACTGATCGAATACAGCTCCAGTGGTCTGCCGTGGACCATGCATGCTCTCTGATTGATCTCATTCAGTGGTGCCACCAGCTTGTGTCCTTTGTAAAATAACTTGCTGTGATGCCTTTTAAGATGTTTTTTGCAGTAAGACAACAAACATATCAGACAGGATTTGACTGCTTTATGTTTGTGATCATCAGAGCAGATGTCACAGGCGACCTCCCCTTCCTGTCCAGTGAACTCATCTGGTCTTGGCTCCTGGGCCTTTTGGAAGTCATTCAGAATATCTCTGAAAGCAATGTTTACTGTTGGTTTTATTCTCAAATGCTGCTTGCATAATGGGCATGTTAGCTCATTGATGTTCAGGTGGCGATCCAGGCAGTCCTTGCAGAAGGTGTGGCCACAGGTGGTAGTGACAGGCTCCTTCAGCATGTCCATGCAAATCGAGCATTTGAGGTGTTGTAAGATGAGCACAGGTTTCTGTGTTTCCTGTTGAAAACTGAAGGAAGATCTTGAGGAGCTGAAATAATTCTGATGATGTTGTCGAAAATTCGGAATGATTTGATTTCGATCTAAATCCATGTTATCTGTTGATAATCAAAACAGATTGGTAATTTAATAGTTTGGCACCTATTTGAGGCAAATCACTAATGTATAACAGCTTTACATAGCTTAAAGGGAACCTGTGCTGAATACTTAGTGTTATTAGCTATTTAAAACCATCACGTATAACAACATCAGTCCTTACCCGTTTTCAAAGTGCGCACGAGTGTTACGACATGTCAGAGACATGCTGACTTTCTGATTGGTTGCTCCAGCCTGGTACTGACACAAATTCATTGGAATGGCTGAGCTACATCACTGAGCATTATCACATTATCAGCCAGTGCTAAGCTGCACAAACATCAAGCGCAGAAATCGTGGAAAACATTTCTTTTTGTTCCCAAACCAGCAAACTACAGGAAATCTAAGTTGGCAAAACTTTATCTGTATAAGCCATTTGGGATTTACTGTCACGCACATCCCTGGCAGCATTCCCGTCCTCAGAGTCACTAGAATGTAAGTTTTACTGTCTTCACAAGTGACGTCAAGCCCGCCCAATGCATTGACGTCACTTCTGGGGGAAAACTGCTAACCCCCACAGTTCAGCCCCCGCTAGTAATCCACAAGATACAAGCACAGTTTTGTGCTTCTTATGGTCATTTATGTTAAAATAAATGTCACTTAAACATATTACAAACACACAAATTATGCTGTAGGAAAGACCAATACCGGTAAGCTTTAATACACTTTAATACGCTACACTTTCTAGTTATCTAGAAATAACTATGACCTCCAAAGATTTTTTTTGAGTCTGTGCTCTGTATAGGGCCTGCCCAGGTTTTATGTTGTCGACTGTGTGAATTTGTGTGTCTGTTGTGTGTAGCTGTGCTGCATTCAATAAGATCACTAGGTTCACTAAGATGAGTTTCAATATGTAGAAACATTTAATTTTTGATTAAAACATAGAAATTAAATTTAACTGAAGGGTGAATTCTTTTAGCAAGGTTGGCATAAATGTATTACTGCCCACTTGTACAGGATGCTTGCATTTCCTGATTCTAAGTTTTATATTTGCTGACTATGATAATGTTAAGTGTAGTGTAATAGCTATGTGACAAAGTATACAAAGTTAATATGCTTAATTGATTGATTTACTTGATTATGTAGGAATTATGTTTTGCAAGGACACATAATTGAAGCATTGATTTTATTTTAGTATATATAAAGCATAGATAGATAGATGGATAGATAGATAGATAGATAGATAGATAGATAGACAGACAGATAGATAGATAGATAGATAGATAATAGTCAGGTTTACCTTTGTGAAGTTCTGATCTCCTTGTCTCTGACAACCAGTCTTCCATTAATCTGATCACACTCATGAGTAGCTGTATGCTGTCTGAGTTTCATTTCATCTAAATGACACTCCCCTTTGTTTCAAACTTCTTGTGTGTGTGTGTGTGTGTGTGGGTGGGTGTGGCTGGGTGTGTGGGGATGAGGGTGTCTTTACATATGTTTGCATGAACTTCTAGACTAGTTTCGATTTTCGTTTCTGGGTAAAGCTGAGGTGTGTGACTTCCTCATGGAAAAATTAACAGGACATGAATTAAACTACCACTTTAAAAGCTGACCTATATACTTGGTTTAGGTGTGTCATTATTTATTGTCTCCAATGAGATGGGTGCATTACTATTATTTCTTAATCAGATGGTGTTAATGTTATGGCTGATCGGTGTATACAAATATACGCCGAGCAGCCATAACATTACCACCACCTGACTGTTTAGCAGCTTGGCAATATTCATAAGCTGTGATGCACCGTGGTTTGACACCTTTCTATCATAACCAACATTAACAGTTTCAGCAGTCTGTGCTACAGTAGTCTGCTGCGGGATCATAGCAGTCTAGTCAGACTAGTTTCCGCTCCCTACAACCATCAGTGAGCGTTGGGCACCCATGATACTCTTGCAAGGTTACTGATTGTACTTGGTTGTACTACCTTTGGTGGGTATTTACAACTGTATACCTAGAACACTCCAGAAGACCTTACATGACAAAATCATTTATCTTTCACAATATAGCCCTTGGTAAGGTCATTCAGATACTTATTGTTGCTCATTTTTCCTGCTTTTAAAACACCAACTTTGAGAACTGTCTGTTCACTTTCTGGCAATTACATTCCACTTCTTAGCCAGTGCGACTGTAAAAAAAATTAATCTGTGTTATTCTCGTCACCATCAGTAAAGTGAATTTCCACTTGTGTTACGTGTTTTAATTTCCCTTTAGTTCCCTTTATTACCTTTAACCACAGGAATGATGCATGTGGTGTGACGTTCCAGACGCCACACAATATTGTTTTGGTGACACTGAGAAATATTTAAATGATTAATGTGGTAGGGAACAGTTTGTGTGTGGGTGTTAAGCAATGTGACTTAATTCATTCTGTATGAAGACAAATATGAGTAGAAACTAGTTATATAAGTTGATTAAGTAATATGTATGACAAGATAATATTAATATCAATATATTAATGTAATCTTAATGTGAATCCATGATTCATATCTATGGCCCGGCCTAATGGTTAGAGAGGCAGGTTTGGGACCAAAAGGTTGCTGCTTTGATTCCCGATCCAACAAGAAAAATGTGTGGTGGCGGGGGGAGTGAGCAGCTTCTTCTATCATCCACCTTCATGCCTGAAGTGCCCTTGAACAAGGCACCTAACCCCCTTCTGCTCTCCGGGTGCTGCAGTGTGTAGCAGCCCACTGCACCGTGTTTGTGTACTCACTGTTTACGTGTGTGTGCCCACTTTGGATGGGTTAAATTCAGAAGCTAAATTTCACTTGTGGGATACAGTGTAGCAATAAATAAATAAATAAATAAATAATCTGCAGAAATTTATTCAGTTATACTAGTATATTACAGGGCATGTGTGAATAGACGTGTACACAGCAAGCAAACAGCATTACAGGATCTTAGGGTTTGTTTAATCACTTGATCTTATCTTTCCCAGTTGTAATAGTTTAGCAGATTATTAGCACTTTACTTATAGTGTGCTGTTTCAGTCAGGTGGCCTCTGAAAACATCCTGTTACCTATGAAATAATGCTATAACCTGTTTTAAGCAAATGAAGGCTTGAATGTTGCCCACACAAAATAAATAAACTAAAATGCCAGATTAGCTGCTCCGTACCTTTCATGGAGTTTTAGTCTGATCTCTGTTATGGATAATTTTCTTTTGCTTTATTCTTTATTAGGGTCACTGGGAGGCTGGAGCCCATCTCAGCCAACTCTAGGTGAAAGCAGATTACACCCTGAATAGCTTGAGAGTTCAACGCATGAACAAAAGGCAAACAATCATTCTCACTCATACTCACACCTGGTGCAATCTGGAATAGCCACTTAGCCTAATGCGCATGTCTTTGGACTGAGGGAGAAAACTGAAGTGCCTGGAGGAAACCCACACAAGCACAAAGAGATCATATACAATTAACATAGATACTTCCTTGCTAAGTCCAGTTTTCAAACCCAGGACCTTCCGGGTCCTGTTGTGAGGCGGGCATGCTAACCACTTCGTCACTTTGACCCCAAAGAGAAGATTTAGTTTAATGTCCAATTTCATTGCATCACCCATTTATTTTATTAATATAATTTAACCTTTTAAATATTAAGGTAATTCAGAACATAAATAATTTGTTCCTAAGCTTAGTTCCCAAACAAGTTACACTGTGGTAACATATATTTAAGACATTTTACTAGATTAATATTTAAAAACGCCTAGATGTAACATCAGCCATAACAGTTAGTTATTGACTCTTCGAGGCACAGCAACTGCACCTCTATATTGGCAAAGTGATGTTAAGGCTTCATGAATCTTCAGCCACTAGGTGTCAGTTTAAAGCTCAAAACACCACATACACTGTTACATAACACAAAAGAGACAAAAAAGTGAGCAATTATTCATTTATTCAATCAGGTGTCAAACCATTTTATTCTTTATTAGGGTCACGGTGAGGCTGGAGCCTATCTCAGCCTATCTTTGGGTGAAGGCAGGGTACACCCTGAACAGCTAGCCAGTCTATTGCAGGGCAGCACACACAACCATTCATACTCACACTCATACCTCAGGTGATTTGAAACAGGAACAGTCATGTGTGTGCATGTATGTGGATAGAGGGAGGAACCTGGAGTACCCAGAGGAAACCCATGCAAGCATGGGAAGAACATGCAGACTCCACACAGAAACGCCCTCGCCGAGCTCTGGAATGAGCTTTTTTTTTTTTAATCCACTATATAGTGTTCAACACTGTTTGTTGTGTGTTATTTTCATCACCGGACAAATGCTTAGTATGTCCGAGGCCTTATCACAACAGTACAGGTAAAAAAATGGGTAAAGTTTTTCTTGAAACGAGTCCATGAAGGTGTAGATGTGACTTCTTAATATGGCATCATAAAATGACACCTGTCCTTCTTCATAATCCACATACACTCCCACTGTTTTCAGCTTGGAGTTGACAGAGAGAATAAAAGGTGGGACTGAGGAAACTCTGTACTCCTGTCCCTTTTTCATAGCCAGTGCCCAATAGCCCTGAGTCGTGCTAATAGCTATACGCCCTTTCCTGTTAACAGACGCTCTGGCAACACCCAGGTACCAATCATCCTTTTCACCCACTTGGACCTCCCAGTAATGACGGCCAGAGGTGAAACCTTCACAGCCTAGGGTGATGACCACTGTGTCAAAACGCTCTGGTGTGTCAGGCAGGTCTTGCCATACTCCCAAGTGGCGCAACTGTCGTCTATCCTCAGAAAGTTGTAACCATGGATTGGCTGTGTCTGGATCAAGGGTCATGTCCACTTTACAGAAGAAGAAAAAAATGGATGAAACAAGTAATAAGAATATTTTTCTAGACATTTGAATTGTACGGAAAATTATACACAAACCATACTTGAGTACTTCTGAACAGTCTTCAGCTCTGTAGGAAAGAGAAAAAAATACACTTCTGGGTTCCGTTCTGCTTGTTAGAGAGTGCTCACACTCATACATTTCTGATCAATAAATCAAAGAGTTTTTAGCATTACATGCTTCTCAGTCAAATAAACAGCCTGGCCAAAAAAGTCCCGCACTCTAATATTTTACTGGACTGCCTTTAATCTTGACTTAACCAAACTTAAACTGCATCACATTAATATCCATTCGAGTTGTCTCATTTGAGACATCAGCTGACTTCATAAATGCTACATAATGTTGCTGAACCTCAACTCGAACAACTAAAACAACACTGCCATGGTGATTACATGCTGTAATCAAAGCTAAAGGTGTTCCAGCAAAATATTAGCGTGCACATTCTTTTCCCTAGGTTTTATGTTTCTTTATGTTTATGTAAAGGTGCCCATTCACTAGTGAGCAGCTGACGTGATTATCTTCCATTATTAGTTAATTCTAGCTGAATTAACTAATAATGGAAGATAATCACGTCAGCTGGCAGTGCAACACCTATTGTTAGAAAGTGGAAGAGTTCAAGATCAAATGCTCTGCTTTCTCATTCGCTTCAAGATTATGATGTTTATTAATATTATCGCGACCTGTGCAGTGGTCAATGACACTTATATACAGAAGTAAGCAAATGGTTTCAGAAATACATTGTGGCTGATTGCATTTTATTTTCAAGAGATAAAACTATATTTAATGTTTATTTAATATATCCAGAAAGTGAATGGGCCCCTTTAATCAAACAAAACTAAATAGCAAATTAAGAAAATTAAACCAATTTTCTGATTAAACAAAAAGAAGAAGAAGGAGAAAAAGTGTCCCTGGAGTGTAGCCCTTGTGGAATTTTGAAGGACCCACCACTTTCTGCAAGTTTCTCTATCTCCTCTGTCAGGGTTTCCTCCAGTTTGGATACAGCTCTCCTGATTGTCCCCAAACACTGATCTGTGGGCACGTAGGCCTCAGACCAGTCTTTGGTTTGTGGATGTGTGATTACAGATGGCAGATTCTGTTGATGTACATTTAGAGATGATGTCATAGTCCTAATCTTGATTATTCTTGAATGGTGATCATGTGAAAATTAATGTTCATGAAATGAAATAAATAAATAAATAAGACGGCATAAATATGATAACCAACATAATAAAATCGACCACATGACAAATTACCAATTTCTTAACCTTGTTTTGTTTTTAAAATCTTATTGTAAGACTCCACCTGAAGAAAGTAAATGTGGTCATCAGTGTGAGCAAGATGGTCTATCTCACTGTTCCTTGTCTTCAGCATGGTGATCTCCCGTTCAAGCTCCCCAATGAGTCCCTGTGCCCAGCGCTCTGTTTCCCTCTGCTTCTCTTCTATGGCGAGAACGAGCTCAGCCTGGGCTTTTTGAACCATACGGACCAGGTTTGAGAAAACCTGCACACTGTCTTCAATCTCCCTGAGAGCACTACACTGGAGGAGACAAGACAGAAAGAACAAAAATGCATGTGTTTAAGCATGAAATCTAGTGAGGTTATTAATCAAGGTTGCTTAGATTTCTATTCAGCCTCGTGAAATATTTAGCAATGCTAGCTGCTAATTAATACACACTTACTTTATTCAGTTCGACACAGTGTTTGATGTCCTCTACTTTCATGAGTCGTTCCTGGATCATCTGCAGAACCTCTGCCTCTGTTTTTCGTAGCAGAGCCTGTTAATTGCCAATTATTACACTCATAAAGTTTATCGTTCCATCTCGGAAACTTGATCTAATAGAATATCATGCACATTTAAATTGTTTTTGTAAGTTTAATGGCTCAATTTATCTTTTACAGACAGTACAGTATGAAAATAATTAATTTGTCTTCAGTAAAATTGGCTGTCCTAAAATGAATCAAATTGACATTGACACTGACCTTTTTTTATTATAATATTATGGGATATGCCATAATGATCATTTAAAAGTGCTCATTCACAAGAAAATAGCCAATCTGTTTTATCTTCCATTATCAGTTCATTTTGGCTGAATACAAAAGTTTCTTAGTGAAACCACCCCAGTTCATGGGCTTAGTATCTCTTATTCACCTGTTTTATATCATTTTGGTTCTGTGTCTGTTTACAATAACAATAATAATAACACTACCATGCGAATGGCAGAAAAATCATTTGGAAGTGCAATACCGATTTATAGAACCTAAAAAAATGTGAGATCAGGTGTTAATAAATAAAAGAAGGCAAGAGAAATAAAACTAACGTAGCACATTTACTCCCTCTCTCTCTCTCTTTCTCTCTTTCACACACACTGCCCTACAATGGCAAAAGGAAGTAAGTGACAATTTGATGATTTTGAGATATAGAACAAAAACGAACTTCATCCTGGCTCTCTGTGGTGAATATTAGTAACCCAAACTAAATGTGTTGATCGAATGCAGAATAAATTAGATGTCTAGAATACATAATAAGGAATCTGAAATTCCTCTGATCTGGGACTTGATCTGATGTTGCTTACTTCTTTCTTGCATTGTAAACAATTCAACTTGTTTATTGAAATACAACAGCAAAAGGAAGAAACTTGGTTGTGTGCATGAACATATTATTAATTAATAGTCTTTTCTGCAGCCTAGTAAAATATATCACAGTCCGATAATATAGGCATGCATAATATAATTTAGGCCCAATAATGTTTTATTAAACTGTTTAATGGTTTATTAAATTTGTCAAAATGCTTGATGCATTTGTGACTTTTCCAAAAATGTCAATTTGCACAAAATAGTGAATTATATACATCTTAATAAACAAATAACATACTTTTTAGAAGTTTATAATTAATATCCCACAAACAAATAACAAGGCAAAAATACCAAAAATAACAAAACAACACCATAACTTGAGATAAAGACAAATGATTAGTTTAACAGTCACAGTGTATCTTGTACACATATAAAAGTGTTAAATCATTTTTAAATTACTCAGTGACTCGCAGATCTGGTGAACTGTCGCATACTGGCAGCTGTTCCCAAAACTGCCGTCGACTCACTGGCATCAAATTACAAAGCTTCCCTGCTGTAAGCCATAATCAGCAAAATTATAACAAATAAATGCTTGACAAATCTCACTTTGCCTGTAATGAGTCTCTATAATATATTAGTTTCACATTTTAGGCTAAATTACTGAAATAAATGAACTTTTAAATGATATTCTAATTTTTCGAGTTTCACCTGTATTAACAGTGGTCAGTACAAGGCTATCAACACTTATGATATCATTGATAATAATTTTTTAAAAAAATGATAAAATTTGTTGCAGAAATTGCCAGTAATTAAAAAATTATTTATCACTGTTTTATTTTCACAAATTTGCATCATTTGGACTTAAAATCTTTTTACTTGCTTCTATTTGGTGTTGTTTTTGCTTCTCAAAAAATACTACAATTCAACAGAGGCCATTTATAAAGATGTAACTTACTTCCAGTGCACTTGCTTCCTTTTGCGTTGTAATAAAAATGTCACTTACTTCTTTTTTCAAATTTTATTCCACACTGCTGATTTTTATTTTCACACAAACATACTTTTAAAAGGTGTAAACAGCTACCCAGAGCCTATTAATTGCAAAATCTAATTTTTGACCAAAATGTGACTTACTTCCTTTTGGCATTGTAGGGCAGCACACATACACACACATGCACACAGATTACATCCGACATGGTTAAAATTATTAAACTTACTGATGTTTCACTCCTTGCATCTTTGTTTTGTTTTCCGCCATTTTGTTAATATGATGGTTTTGTTCTCTCGACTCAAAATTGTGATGTTTACTTTCTCTAGATCATCAAGCCCAGTGCAGGGATCATTGACACTCACATACATGAGTGAGCAAATGGTTTCCAAAAGACACTGTGGACCAGTTCATTTAATTTCCAGTGGCTTACCCTGTATTTCATGTTTATTTAATTTACCTGGTAAGTGAATGGGCACCTTTAAGCAAAATGCATTCAAATTGTTTTAATTAAAGTTCTGTCATTAGAGGCTCATCAGATCATCAGTTCTGACATGGCAAACCCATGGCTTTGTGCAGCATGTTCTAAAATGTGTCCAAAATTAGACCATGATTATTGTCTTTTTTACCTTTTTCTCACTCCATTCTCGCTCAACTGGTACAGTGTAGTGCGCCCTATGGTCCATCTCTGTGCACAGCACACACACCATGATCTGATCTTTCTTACAAAACAGTTCCAGAAGCCTCTCATGCTTCTTACACATGCGGTCTTCCAGATTCTGCACCGGCTCTATTAGTTTATGTTTAGTGAATCTTGCTGTGTGTGTCTTTAGATGTTCCTCGCAGTATGAAGTCAGACAGACCAGACATGACTTTACAGCCCTTTGCTGAGGGCCAGTACACACATCACAACACACTCCCTCAATCAAAGGCCCACTTGGTGGAATCAGTTCTGGTATTTCCAATGGTAGCTCCTCTGGTACTTTCTCTGGTTCATCTCTTTGTTGGGACCTCTGTTGCTTTAAGACAGGTTTGCCTCTCATTTCCTTGAACTGCTCGGCAATCTCACGCAGCACCGTGTTGATGCTAATGTCTGGCTGCTTGAAAAAGTTTTTCTTGCACATGGGACACATGAAGAGGGAACTGGTCCTCCAGTAGCCACCAATGCAGCCCATGCAGAAGTTGTGGCCACATGGGATGGAAACTGGATTGGTGAATACATCCAAGCAGATGGAACAATTGACCTGTTCTTCTGCTAGCATGTTTGTAGGTGAAGCCATTCCTGAAGAAACGAGAAATGTTCTTATCTTTAAGTGTTTGAAGGAACACCCCATAAACCCTGCTGTGTCCATATTAGATATGAATACACCCAATCATTTAGCCATCACTATGTGGCTCCTGGCTTAGATCCTAACACCTGCTCATTTTCCTGCTTCCAACAACTTCGAGCTGACTGTTCACTTACTGCCTAATACTTTCAACATCTGCATTAGCTACATTACAGTTGCTTGCATAACTAATGTGAAATTAAATTAAAAATTAATGTAAATATTGATTAATTCTGTCAGTCTTTCATAACTGATTAGATAATTAACAAAATTGTTGCTAGTGGACTCTAGCATTTGTTAATATTGTTAGTAGTGCTTTGGATAATCATACAGTGTATTTTACATTTGCAGATTTTTTTTTAAATATTTTAAAATTTTCTTAAGTGGCACAGTGGTGTAGTGGTTGGCATGTCTGCCTGACAGCAAGAAGGTTTCGAGGTGTTTTCTTAGGGCTTGCGTGGGTTTCCTCTAGGTACATCAGTTTCCTCCCACAATCCTAAGACATGCACATTGGGCTAATTGGCTGTTCCAAATGAACCCTACGTATTTATGTGAATGGTTATGTATGAGTTTGCCCTGCAGTGGTCTAGTGAGCTGTTCAGGGTGTACCCCACTTTCGTACAGTGTCAGCGGAGATAGGCTGCAGCCTTCTTGCTAACTTTCTTCCCTTCTTTTTGACAGCCAAACCCCAGTTGGCACTTTTTCAAGAATTTTGTCTCTGAAGGCTTCTTGGTGTTTGTGATACTATTTGTGTTGGTGTGCCCTGCATCAAACCCTGACCTTACTAGTACATGTCTATTTATTGGCAGGATGAGACACTAATTGCACGGTCTGGACACATCACATCAGATATGGGACTTCTGATGGTGACTTGTTGTACCTGAACCAATTAGTAAATATCACACTAACAGGAATGAAAACACCTGTAATGAAACTATGGAAAGCTCTATATGCAAGTCACTATATCATAATGCAGCACTTGTAAGTAAGCATGATTAGTTGATTAGAAGTCCTGCTGTTGTGACTCTTGGCATATGGTCTTAACAGCATGCCACAGCTTTAGAGGCAGAGCAGAAAGGCTAGGCTTGTCTATTCATAGGTTTCTAAGATTAACATTTCCAAATATACTAGTCTAGTCACTGCCCTGCTTCACCTCTCTTCTCATAAATGACTATTTCATATCTATAACTCCAAAGTAGAACCTTTTTTACGCACACTATGCATGGTTTGAAATTTAAATTTATGTTCATTTGCAAACTGCTGAAGTTTTGGAAACATGAAAAATTAACAAGCAAGCAAGCATGGCTTACCATGGTTATTTATTCCAGTTAATAGCTATGTATGTTTGTTTAAAAAGTATGTATGTGTTATTTATAATAGAATAATGATGCTAGATTAAGATTTAATATGGAGACTCACCAGGGTGCTGGAACTGCCGAGAGCCTTTGTATAAAGTGATCGTTCTACTAAAGACAGCGGTGACATGTGATACATCTAACCCCCTGCTAAGGAATATCAATTCCCCACCCACCCGTCAACCCCCAGCAGCAACACCACCACCCGACCACCACCCCCAACTCCAGCCCTCCACTATCCTGGTGTAGTATTTGCTTTTCCATCCTAGGGGTCCCTCTAGACGTAAAGACATAAAACTAGGTACATTATACTTGTTTTATACCTTTCATCTTCTCTGAATATGCCACACGAAGACAAGGAAAATAATAGCATTTGATGCCACTGATTAATTTAATTTAAGTCATTCAGTATACTTCTTACAAATGCGTACAAGGACAAAACATATTTTTATGTAAATCACATTTTAGTAGTCAGAATATGAAAACGCAATACCATCATTGTCCTTATAATTTTATTTTCATAAATCCATACATCCATACATCTGTTATTAGCTGGAGCAAATCTCTGAGAGGCGGGGTGCACCCTGAGGAGATTGCCGGACAACTGGTATATTTCTACATTAAAAAAGTCAGAAATCATTGGTATTTATAGATGGCTCTAGTATACTTCCGTATGTAGTTTTACTTTTGCCTGATATAAGTAAAAGTTGTTACATTTAAAGTGTGCTTACCCCAAAACATAAAAAAGAGAGAAATTTACATTTCTTACAAATTACATTCTCCTACTAAAAGACATCTTCCTTAAATGATTATACTCTCAAACAAAGCAAGAATTACCAACAAACCTTTAAGAATTCTCAGTCTACAATGGACAATTGATATCTGATGTCACATGATTGAAAGAAAATAACACTTACCTAGCAAGTTTTAAGATTTCTTTTCACTGTTTGTTAAAGTTCATTCATCACCCAACTTTGCAAGCAAATTGCAATGGCAAGAATGTGTAATGTGTAATGACAAAAAGTAGCCCAAATAAAATAATTTTATTTTTGTAATTTTAGGAAATTATATTTATATTTCCCTAAGACAGAGAAAAAGGTTTTTTAATTCTGGCTGTTCACTAGTAGTTCTCTACTATTGAGTATTAATGAACTGTAACATTAATCAAATAAAATTAATCATTATAAAGAATGATAATATATAGATAAAATTATAGTGAATTAAAATCACCCTTATCCAACTAATAACCATGCTGCTTTAGCTGTGTTTTACAGATGTGATGCACAATGGACCTATGTTTGCTCCCTCTTGATTGGCACATGGGCTGAAGATTGGGTACACAGTCTCTTTAAATGTGTCCATGAATGTGTAGAGGTG
Source organism: Neosilurus hyrtlii (assembly GCA_028564935.1). Taxonomy (NCBI): domain Eukaryota; kingdom Metazoa; phylum Chordata; class Actinopteri; order Siluriformes; family Plotosidae; genus Neosilurus; species Neosilurus hyrtlii. The sequence goes on from JAOUQZ010000032.1 coordinate 5,861,624, forward strand.
AGACTGTGCCTTGACATCATAGAAGGACACCTGTCCACCCTCATGGTCCAGGTAGATCCCAACTTTCTGGGGAAGTGTGAGCAGATGGAGGGGAATCCTAGTGGAGGCCAGAGCTTTTATCTCATTGTTTTTCAGCCATAAGCACCAATAACCACCATCAGGATTGAGACGAATGTCTCCTTTGCGACGAGCAGTTGCCCGAGCCACTCCCAGGGTCCACGCTGTCTTCCGACTCACATCCACTTCCCAGTAGTGCTTGCCAGAGGAAAAACCTTCACACCCGAGAACAAACAGTGCTGGGCTGAAGCGACGCGGGTTGTCTGACTGGGATGTTTTACGGCCCTCTTCATAATGAACCTGCTGGGCATCTTCAGAGACAACCAGGTTCCTCTGTGCTGTCGATGGGTCCATAAGCACTTCACCTTTATAAGGAAATTATAGAAGTAAAAAGAAAGAAAAAAACAACACAATGCTGTCAGTCCCATCAAAAAATATACTTTAAGAGTTTTGTTGAAATTGCTTTGACAATTAAATATTGCTGGTTGTTTTCAGATAAAATAATCCATTTTAATTATTCATTCATTCATTCATTTTTTAAGCTGCTTAAGTAGTGGACACACACAGCCATTCACACTCAGATCTTTTGGCATTTGGAACAGCCAATTAGCCTACTGTGCATGTTTTTGGACTGTGGGAGGAAACCTGAGTACCCTGAGGAGACCCACGCAATTTCATATTAATTACCATACACAGGTGTGTATACAATCTTACATTCATTACAACAAGCAAACTCCACACGGACACGCCTAAGTCCGGGAATCTAACCCTGTTTTGAGGCGGACATGCTAACCACGGTGCTAGCAATTCCAATAGTGCATCAATTCTAAAAATAGTGTTTACATCATAAAATTTCCTCACTAGAATTCAATTTTTACTTTCATGAGAACTACCATGCATAAGTGTATATAAAATCTAGCATTCATTACACTGTATTTATGATGATTTTTAAAACTCCACAAAGAAACACCCTCGCCAGGAACAGTGCTCAATCCCAGGACCTGTTTGGTGTAAGGCAGGTGTACTAACCACTACACCACCATGCCGCTAAAATATCTGTTACACCTGCCTCTATTGATGTCTCTTTACAAACAAATTCCCAACCACACATCCTCACTGAACTCTGGCACTTCGTGATGCTCCCTGGATCTCCTGAAAGCACCTAGACTGCTAATTAATCTGTGTATTTAAACCCTGGCTTCCTGTTTCTCTTTCTGAGGCATTCAATTTTGTTGTACTGAGCCTTGGTTTCTGCAAGTTATTGTTTCTCCTTTGATACCTGTTGCTGGACATTGTTTGAACTGACTACTGATTATCTGGATTGTGATTTGGTACCTCCGCTTATTAATACACTCCTTATTCTGCATTTGGGTCTTTTAAATCTCTTCTTTACAGAATAGCTCACCCTCTGACATGTATCCAGCAGAATTTGGAACGAGGATACAATGCCAATTGGAGAGGCTTAATGAGCTGGGAGAGATTATCCGCCAGTCTGACACCGAACATGGATCTCCTGCCCCTCCAATAACCACACAGGTGACTGTAAGTCAACCACCGCAGTTTATTGTGGTGCCTGGGTGTTAAGATGGAAACCCAGATAAGTGCAAGGGACTTATGATGCAGTGTGCCTTGTATATTAACCAATCCTCCTCACATTTTCTCCTCTAATGTGGATAAAGTGCACTTTGTCATTTCTCTGCTTACAGGCAAGGCTTTAGATTGGGCCACTGCACTGTGGCACCAGCATAGTCCTGTGTTGAGTTCGGAAATGCACTTCAAGGCTCATTTCTCACAAGTTTTTGATCATCCAGCTGCTGGTTGTACACTTGGTGATCAATTGTGTGACCTCTGTCAGGGAAGATTATGTGCTGAAATTCAGAACCATGGCTGCAGGAAGTGAGTGGAATGAACCAGCCCTGTTTACTGTGTATTATATAAAAAATGAGCTCCAAGCAGAACTGGCCTGCAGGGGAGACACATCTAACTTGGAGGCTTGGAGTTGATCGTCTATTGTGTTTTGTGTTATCAACTCCGTCTCCATGTATTGCTGAGAGTCAGGTCATCAACGTCTGGATTGTCCGGTACATCCTCAGAGGGAACGGTTGATGACCACAACTCTGGTGAGAACTTCTGCCTTCTTAAATGTCACACAAAAGCAATTTTCACTACCTGCTATGGAGGGGTTTCAGTGACACTTCTAGCATTAGCAGATTCAGAAGCAGCTGGCAATTTTATTGACGAACAGCTTGCTAAGCGTCTAGGTGCATTCTTGCACTCTCTTAAACCACCCCTTCAGGTGAATTCGCTAGATGGTCAGCCCAGGGAAAAGGTATAGTGACACATCAAACTGCATCCCTTCATCTACAAATTAGGGTGCTACATCATGAGGAGATATAACTGTTGGCAATCAATTCACCCAAAGACGCTCTTGTTCTCGGCCATCCCTGGCTACGTCTCCATGATCCCCGTGTTTTCTGGAAGCAAGGTGAATTGCATTGCTGGAGACAACCTTGTTGGTCATCTTATCTTTCTCTTCCCGTTGATGTACTTCCGTAGAAAGCCCAACAGCTGCTGCTGGTTCTCCTCCTCATCAACCCTGGGATTGTGCCATAAATCTCCTATCTGGAACATCACCAAATACGGGTAGAGTTTACCCTCTATCCATCCCAAAAACTGAAGCCATGGAACAGTATCTTGATGATGCCTTAAGTAAAGGTATCATTCGCCCTTCTACATCTTCTGCAGCTTCTGGTTTCTTCTTTGTTGAAAAGAAGGATGGGGGTCTCTGACCTTGTACTCTGAATGAGTGCTCTGAAAGATCAAACAGTGAAATTCCTCTATCCCCTCCCATTAGTACCTGCTGGTGCCCTTTTGAGACAGTCTGACCCTTCAAATTATCTGTCTAGTCCTGGAATGATCCTGGCTCCCTCTGTCGTCTGCCTTATCGGACTTAGGAGGTAACACTACTATATTATTGGTGACTGACTGTTTCACCAAAATGTGTCCTCTACCCAGTCTACCCACTGCTATGGAGTTGTCTGAATGTGTCTTCAATCAGGTGTTTAGGTTCTATGGCATTCCAGAGGATATTGTTTCCAACAGGGAGTCTTAGTTCACACCCAGAGTCTGTACTGTAACACCTGCCTCCATTGATATCTCTTTACACACACTCCCTTTGGTGACAGTGGTCACTTTGGGTCTTTTGAGTCTCTTTATTACAATATCACAATTAAAATTATTTTATAATCTCATAAGCACTGTTTGCCATACTAGTCTTTATGAATGATATCAATAAATACCAAATACTCGATTATAGTATGTTAGGAGTCTTAAAATAAGATAATTCAAATATATCACTAATTAATTAAAGCAAATGTCTTGGGAACACGAACACAAAGTTTTGCAGAGATCCCCAAAAGTGAAGGAAAATCATACTTACTTGCATAATTCTGCAACTTTCTCAGCTCTGTAAAATAAATAATGTACAGTTTACATTACAAAAAACATCAACAATTACAAAAAATTAAAATAAACAATTTGGTAACCTACTGCATTAATTAGATTCGGCATAAGTAAATATTTTACCTTTTCCATAGAGGTTCTTCACTTCTTCCTGGAACCTTTCGATGAGTGTAGAGACGGACTTCCTGATAGTGCCAACGTATAAGTCAGTGTTTACAGATGCACCAGTCCAATCACTATATTCAGGTGGAGGAGGGAGATTGGGCAAACGCTACAAAAAAGTGTACAATTGACTTGAATGCAAGCACACACATAACTAATCCACATTAAAGGTGGTAATTATATTTAATACATATTATGATGATTAGTTAACATTTTACCATGGTCACATGACACCTCTTCAGGTATCATATACAGGACACTTCTCATGTGTACTGCATGGTATTTTACCCTTTTTGATTTCAATTCAACAATTTCTGAATCTGATTATTGATGAATATTGATTATTACTGATTATAGACCAAATTAGTGTTTTATTTTCCTTTTAAAGGGGATGTCTCATGGTTGTTTGAAGAAAAGAACATAAATATCCTAACAAACAAAACATAATCATTTATATAGATGGTAATTTGGTTTATGAAGGATACAATACATGACCTGGGTTCATAAACCCAGGATTTATGAAGGATACAATACAGGACCTGGGTTCATTAAGTTTTTAGCAATCTTTGAAAACATAAAAAAAACAGTTTCAAGAAGATTTCAAAAAGTCCATGTTACAATCCATTTCATTCCAGTCCATATTGAGCTCAAAAGCTTTTGACATGTTTTGATTTGCAAGCTGAAAGGCTATATAAGAAATATAGATATATATTGCCATGTTTAGGTGACTTTTTGGCAACTAAATTTGGGTAAAAATCATAAAGCAACTCCTTTAACACAGCAAGCTACCCAATCGAGCACTTTTTAATCATTACTTCTTTGCCGAAAATTTTTATCCTTTTCGGGTCACAGGGAGGCTACAACCTATCTCAGCGAACACTGGGCTTCCCACACCATTGCAAAGCCTACACACACAAACATTTACATTCACACTTAAACCTGTGTAAAGGCAGTGGTGGCTCAGTGGTAAAGGCAATGCTCAAAATGCTCTAAAAACCTTCCCATTGGAATTACAATGAATGTAAAGTTATTATATCATAGTCATTCATTCACCGAACAGCTTTATCCTACTAAGGTTGCACGGAGGTTAAAGCCTATCTCAACAGACTCTGCGTGATGGGGTGGTACACCTAGAACAGCTCACCAATCAGTCGCACAACTATTCACACTCACCACACAACTAGTCACACTCACACCTTGGGCAATTTAAAACAGACTAATGTGCATATATGTTAACTGTGGGAGGAAATCTGCACACCCAAAAGAAATCCATGCAAACTCCATTCGGAAAACCCTAGGCCCGAGCCCTGGACTCAAACCGAGGACCTTCTTGCTGTGAGGGAGAAATGCTAAGCACTACACCACCGTGATGCTCTGTATTAATATAAACCTTTAAATTATAATTTGAATTTCATCCACTACTACTGTCAAAGCTTTCACTATAGAAAATTAATCAAAAGCTTTCTAACCAATCAGAATTAAGTATTCGACAGAGATTGCATACACGCATACCTGGAGGAAGAGAACTTTGTCCTGTGTGTGTGCAAGGACATCCAGTTCACTGCTCCTGTTTTTCAGAAGGTTTAGCTCATGCTCCAGACGGCTGACCAAATCTCGTGCCTTCTCTTCGGCCAGCTTTTGGCGGAATGTGATTTGCTCCACCAGCTGGGCCTGACTCTTCTCCAGCAGCCTCTGCAATTCGGCATACACAGCCCAGCTCTCCTCAATCTCTCGCTGACTGCTCGTCTACAACAAACATGCATAGACATTGTTAGCAATAGCAACTTTGCATAAACTCATCTGTATTTTATTTTCCAATATCACTTTATTTTGGCTGAATACAAAAGTTTCCTGGCAAAATCACCATCCTGTTTTGGTTCATTGTCTGTTTGATATAACAGTAATAAGACAGTGTGACCGAAGAACCGACTTTGCACATGTGTGATAACTTGACAGTGCAACATAAATTAACAGAATGGAGAAAAGTCTGAGATTTTCTACTCACTTACTTACCTCAAGATATTTACTAATGGTATACCACCTGGTACAAGAGTAAGTAAATGGTTACAAAAAGACACTGCTATCGATTACATTTTATTTCCAAGAGATAACAGTGTAATATAATGTTTATTTAATATTTATTTAATATACCAGGTAAGTGAATGGGCCACTTTAACTTCAAGCTTTTCCCCCCATATAACCTAATTAAACTGTGCGGCCCAAAAAGAAGTCAGCATTTAAATGTCTTTGGACCGCCTTTAGCCTTCATAAAAGTGCAAAATCTTCCTGATATTCTTTCAGCAAATGACATCACAACACTTTTCACTGACATTCATTTGAAGATGGGAAAATCAAACCATTCCATAAAGTCTTTTCCTTGACATCTCAAAGACTTTCAGTAGGGTTAAGGTCAGGACTTTGTGGTGCCAGTTCATGTGTGAAAATTATTTGCCATGTTCCCTGAACCATCCAGGAAGAAAAAAAGTTAATTGATGTGATAACCTGGTCATTCAGTATATTCAAGTCATCAGATGACTTCATTTGCCATATAATGTTGCTGAGCCTCAACCTGACCAGTAGAAACAACAATGCTATGGTAAATATGCACTGTTATCAAAGATCAAGATCAAAGTTTTTTTAGTGGGGGCCTTTTTTTTTAAACTTACTAACTTATAGCAACTTAAATTTATTGTTTTGCCATATGCACAGTATATACTGACATATGTTGTTTTATCAACATCTGTATACAAATAATATCTTGTTATTTCAACAGATCAACTTGTTATTTCAGCTTAATCCATTATGAAAGCAAATATTGCTTTTTTTACACACACACACACACACACACACACACACACACACACGTATATATAATGGGGTGTTGGGTACAAGCAATGTTGGGTTTTTTGTTTGTTATTTCACATCTTGAAGAAGAAAATATCAGATCCCACTGTCTACTATTATTTTATTTTTTGATGAGTACTATTGCTTCACAGGAATTCATATATTAATTTGTTTCCCTTTCCCACAGTCTGTGTCACTACCTTAATTAGTTCACCATAGTTTGTACTATATTCTGAGTGCTAGTATATTTTACCATCGTGATTTGGTTTTAGCTGAAACATGTGATGTGGTTTGGCTATTGGACTGAATATCATGACTTCTCCACCCACATTCTGCCTACTGTAGTTAGGTTTAATGAAGTTTTCAGCTTCGTGAAATCAAACATCAAACAGTGATGTGACTTCAACTGATGTAGAGGTACACTGTTCTAGCAGCACAGACTACTTTTCAATAGAGACGGGTGTGCACATTCATGGCCACAAGCTGTCAGTGCCTTGTTCATAAGTCTGGCAGTAACTGGTCTAACTGGTTTAACTACAAACAAATAAATGCACCATTTTTCTTCAGCTATGTACATAGTCGAATCTACAGCATTGTTGTTTGAACACCTCACCCCCCACCCCTGTTCAGTTACATTGTCTTTACACTGTGAAAGCATCGCTCCATTAACTACGTGTGATTTGATCGCAACTTCTCCTTCCCCACTAACCTCAGTGCATCATTGGCACAGTAAATCAAACTTGTTTTATTTAAAGGAAAAATACCTGCTAGAAAATACTGCTATTGTCAGGCATGAACTCAAACAGGTTTGGTTGGAAAGTCTGATTTTCCGTACCGTATTTAGTGTCATATATGCTTCTAGTGCAAAATCTGAAGTTTCTAACTTTCCACAGACTTCCAAGGTTGGGCGTGGAATGTAAATATTTGCAGTGGTTCTACTGGTTAGGTGAATGAGATATTGAAAACTATGTGTTTGCACAACCTGACGGAATCATTAAATGAACCTTCACTACAGTTAAATGCACTTATTTAAATTAAAACTCTATAATTCATTCAGATATACACTTGTGTACTGTATAGTTCAAAAGATTAAAATATTTTAGAGTTCAACTTTAAAATATAGTACTTGAACTCTAAAAAACAGGAGATCAATTTGCTTAGCAATATATATTGTTAAGCAAATTGATCTCCTGTTTTTTTCCTGGCCACAACTTTAGCTCCAGCTGGAATAAAGTTGACCTTTTAACTCACTCTGCCACCATACTAGCCAGCAGGAGTCATTCATTTTTAATGAGAGCTGCCCAGTTAACTGAAGTGGGCTGGGTGGACATTAGTGAAGGGAAGATTCAAACCTTTTCAAATGTCTATAAAAAAATACAAATAAAATATACCATTTGACCAATTCTGTTTTTCACCCGGTGAAGAACTGGATGGATCATATAAAAATCTAGCCCACGTATGTGTTTGTAAGCTCAAGCAGTAGCTTGTGCACCACTTGCATGCAGGTTGTATGTTCTGGTCAAAGTAAAGGATAAATAATTTTATTAAAGGTAATAATTGTTTTATTTAGAAAAGCCTATGAATAATGTAAATTAAACAATACCCAGTATTAAAAGCACTGTATAAACTTTCCTGTTTTTTTATGTTTCAAAATTATTAACTTATGACAAAATTTTTCAACTAAGAAGTACATATTTTATATGCTGCCCAGCTCAAAGTCTTTTGGACTGCCATTAGCTTTATTTACAGAGTGTAAATGCCTTTTTCAACAATCCTAAACAACATCAGAACATTTATTTATATTCTATCCAGAGGTGGGTTAATTTTTCACCATCTTGAATTGATGATGGGAAAACTGAACTACTCAAGAGTCTTCTCCTGCACATCCCAACCCTCTCAATAGGGTTTAGGCCAGGACACTCTGGTGCCAGTTCATGTGTAAAAATGATTCCTCATGCTCTCTGAACCACTCTTTCACTATTTGAGCCCCAATTTTATACCCATGCCATTAGGGAAGAACAAGTCCTTTGATGGGATAACCTGGTCATGCAGAACATTCAGGTCATCAGGAATGGACTCTTGGCTGGTTGTAAATACAGAGTTAAAAACAAACCCATAAGTCATTTATTCATTAATTAATTTATTCATTTTCCTAACCGTTTAATCCTACTAGGGGTGTAGGGAGGCTGGAGTCTATCCTAGGCTGAACAGCTTGCCAATCTATTGCAGGGCAACACCTTGCAGGGCAAAACATTTTGGGGCAGTCTGAAACAACCCATTAGCCTAATGTGCATGTGCTTTAGCCTGTGGGAGGAAACCAGGGTATCCCGATGAAACTCACACAAGCATGGGCGGGACATACAAACTCCATACAGAAACACCCTTGGCAAGCCCATGACTCGAATCCAGGACCTTCTTGCTGTGAGGCAGACTTCTGTGCCACTGTGCCGCCACACAAGAATACATAGAACTGAAACCAAACACTAACAGACTCTAAAAGTTAAAAGCTACTTTGTTGGTTGTGGTTTTGTTCATTGAATGGTATTGTTTGGGACTTACTTTGATAACTGCAATGGACTGCTTGATCTCTTCCAGTTTCTTGACTCTTTCTTTAATGAGATGTTTTACCTCAGATCGTTTCATCCCCACCTGACTCTACAGAAGATGTGATTATGATTATACTTTAAAAATAAAAATAAAAACAAGATTGCATGTATGACTTAGGAAAAATAATTACACCTATTGTTTAAATTTCAAAGATTAACAGCACAAAATTACAAATACATTACAGAGAGATTTGAAAGCTTAATCTGGTGTCAGAATCAATTCCAGCCACTCACCGATAGCTTCTTATATTCACGCTCCACTGAGATTATATTGTGCGTTTTATGGGCAACCTCAGCACATTCTATGCATACACACACATGCTCCTTGCGACAGTATGCATCTAAGAGGCGCTCATGCTTTTTGCACAACTTCTCCTGCATATTGTGGATTGGTTCCACTAGCTTGTGCTTAGCCATAGCCTTCCCTTTCTTGTGATGACGAAGGTGGGTTTCACAGAAGGATCCTGCGCAAGTTAAGCAAGACCTCATGGCCTTCAGCTTTCTCCCAATGCAAGCATCACAGGGCACATCACCAGGTTTGGCGAACTCACCATTCTCATCTTTTCTTTCTGGTCTTGGTGAGACCACACCTTCAGCCCCTCCTACTTGTGCAACAGAAAGGCCCTGGAATTGCTCTGCAATCTCAGCAAGAACACGGTTTACACATAGCTCTGGCTTTTTGGAGAAAGTCTTTTTGCACATGGGGCACAGGATCTTGTTGCTGTGGTTCCAAAAGCCCTGCAGACAGGCTTTGCAAAAGCTATGTCCACATGGCGTTGAGACAGGTTCCACAAACACCTCTAGACAAATGGAGCATGAGAACTGCTCCTCTGACAAGGTGCGGGCTAGAGACCCAGGGCCTGGGATAGAAAGAGATACACTTTACTGTCAATTTCCAAAGTACATAGATACATTCTAAAATGTGTAAGGTAGTCTGGGAATGTTCACTTAATTTCCTCACTTAAGCGGCTGTTACATGGGGGCCTGGAGCAAGTTGCACCAACTTTCCTATGTGTTTACAAAGTCACTCTAAAATTGGTGGCTAGCCGGAAGGTAAAGGGACAACACACAAGTACGCATACGCAAATCATTGATGAGAAACAAGGATGTGTGATGTGCTTTCACATTTTTCAATGATTACAAGGCCCTTCATGCTATTTCACTTGGTTTTACCTTATTGTCCCAAGTAGGGAAACTTGTTGCATGGCACCTCGCATGATTGAAAACAACCACAATAAACATATAATACACACACACACACACACACACACACACACACACACACACACACACACACACACACAATGATTCAAAATGTAAACAAAGCTAATATCAATGACACATTTTTTAAAAATACTAAAAATAGGATGCAATGTATGGCATTATTTCAGAACATTTCAAGAACACCAATAAAGGAAGAGAATCACATTTTTCTTTGCGTTGATGGTAATAACACAAATCCCTGGAAATGAACCACAAATCTGCTGTGAAACATCCTAATAACCCGGTTGGATGCTACTGCACACGTGTTCTGGAACAACCTGCACCACCTTGGAAAGTGAAGTGAGTTGCACCCACCAGTGTCAAGTTGTTCAGGAACAAATTAATTATATACAGGCACTTGTGTTGGGCCAACTTGTTATGTGTGCAAGTGCTCACGTAAAAACAGCTATAGTGCAGACTGAGCTTTGGTCAAGTAGTTGGATAGCTGCATGCCAAAACACAACAGACTAAAGGTTTAGTTTGTTTAAATATTTCAATTGAATGTTCTTATTTAAATAAATGTAAAAAAAAACTAATAATAATAATAAAAGAAACACAGAACAAGTGCTGGGGCCTACATAAAAAAGAACTGTGTGATAGTGATCTATGCTAACAAATGCTTGAGGCTTCAAAGCACATCCATCCTTTTCTACTTCCTGACTGTGATGCACTTTCAAAGAAGAAATCTTTAAAAAAAAAAAATGTATGATCATTAAAATGGACCAAATTAAACAAGCTTGATTGCTGAAACATCATAACAGTTTAATAACCAGAAAAGTTATATGATGTTTAGTATCACAGCAGTTCAAGACACACGCACACCAGTATCTAAATAAAATAAACAAATAAAAGTTGCTTTTAAGTTTTAAGCCTTTATGATTGGAGTAATTTCTTATATATATATATATATATATATATATATATATATATATATATATCTATATATATATATA
>JAOUQZ010000032.1:5880313-5897463 GCA_028564935.1 Neosilurus hyrtlii
ATCAACATAAAATAATCAGGTCATAAGAAGTCACTAAATTTAGTTTCTGTGAAGTCAAATATTTTAGATGTGATATCGGGACATCAATTTTTTTAGTTTAAGCAGGGTTATACTTTTTACAGTGTACTCAGCCTCAGCTACTCCTGGTCTTGTACTTGTTGCTTTTACACAGGTAGTAGTAACAAGTTGCCTCTGGAACAACTTGCAACCAAGGCATGTTACACTCATTTTACTTTACTTTTGTGTTACAGTGTATTTGTTTCCAATGTGTTCTCCTAGCAAAAAGTAGTATACTTGAAGTTTATTTTATTAAGTATACTTGAAAAATATTTTACTCTATTAGTACTGATGTACTTAGACTTTTCTTTATACTATTCAGTATAAACCGAGTATACTTCACTATACTCTTCTGAAATACATAAAACATAGTATATAATAAGTAAACTTCAAGTATACTGTGTTAGTTTCAGTATAAAATTAGTATACTTGTAGTACACTTGAATAAACTACTTTTTGCTAAGGGTTCACTAGCAAATCGGTGGCAAACAGGAAGTTAGTGGAACAACATGCAAGCAAACCAGTGGAGAAGAACTGTACATTGGCCACAAAAGCCTCATATGAAATGACCTCATAGCCCCATTGAATGCTACTGTGCACACGTAAACCGAGTACGCATGTAATAGCAGATTGGGACTATACAATGACAGTCCTGAGTACATCCCTATACTGTAGTGTCAGTACTTTAATATCACAGTGCTTTTGTAAAGCAAACATTCATTTGCATAACCCCATAGCTGTTTGTTATATGGATTAAATGTTTATTAATAAACACTATTCAATTAAAAAGATTTGTTGTCTGTGCCAGTATATATACATAGTATACTCATATGTATATGTACAGTATATACATATATACTGGCTAATGTTTGTTTATATTTTCTGTCCAGAGGAAACCTGATGGGTTTTTTCCCATGCTGGCTGTCCCGAAGTTGATTAACAATCATTACTTTTTTCTAAGAACAACATACTTGCTCCTCCTATAGGCAACAGTATTCTATTTACTGATTTGGCAACTCCTTCCTTAAATCCCTTAGATATTTGTGCTTGTGATTGGATATTTACATTGATAATTCATTTTATATAATTTGTGTAAAATGTTTATATGACCAAAGGATTAAGGGCATCTGTAGCTGTGGGATGTTTTAGAGCATCCCACTCCACATATAGTCCTTTTTGCTGTCATAATTATCACCACTTTCCCATAAGCAAAGGTACTCCCATAGATTGTGGGGATTTGTGCTTATTCAGTCACACAAGCATTGGTGAAGTCAGGCAATGATATCAGATAAGGAGTCAAATATAAATATCATTGTTGTTTATCCCAAAAGTTGCGATCAGGATGACTTGATGAAAGATACTTGAGTTCAGACACTCCATCCTTGGTAAACTTTCTCTTCATGCACCAAAACTTGTGTAGCGTGGAACATGTGTGGGCTGCTTAGTTTCAATGAAGATAAATTGTAATGCTACAGGGTATGGACTTGCAGGGTATGCTTGCAGGCAGAAATTGGTCGGGAATAAGCAAACAAACAAAGTGAGGTGGAGAAATAAATATTGCCTGATGGACGACTAGTGTTTTCTGAAGCCCACAGAGGCCCAGTGGTCCTGGGTTCAAGTCCCAAGATCGGCAAGGGAGTTTCTGTATGGAGTTCTCCCTGTGCTTGTGTGAGTTTCTTCTGGGTATTTCAATTTCCCTCCCACAGTCCAAAGACATGCACATTAGGCTAACTGGCTGTTTCAAATTGCCCCTTAGTTAGTTGTGAGTGGTTGTGTTTGTGTGACTGTTGGCTCTGCGTGGTCTGGTAAGCTGTTTAAGGTGTACCCTGGCTTTGCCCAGAGTCAGCTAATATAGGCTCCAGTCTCCCCTCAACCTCAGAGGGATTAAGCAGTTCGGCAAATGAATGAATGAATTTTAATCCTGTCCATCAACAGACAGGGCTTTTGATTGGCTGAGCACCTGTCCATAAAAATAGCATCGCTTTGAAGCAAAGCAAGCTAAGTTGCCTCTGAAATCTTGGCACTTCTCTGGATACTATTGCATCCACCATTGAATATTTATCATTCATCCCAGCTCTCCACTGTACTGCTCTCCTTTACAGATCATAAATATATTTTCTGTCTACTGCAGAATTTCTTTTGTTTTGCAGACTCATCACTCTATCTTCGCCAAGTTTTTACAGGATTTTTGCTGGTTTTTTCCTTATATTTTTTTCGGAGTATCTTACAATTCCTCTATTTTCTTTTACTGAAATGACCAATGGTAGATAGATCTGTGTCTTGGTAGACAGTCTGTACTTAAAGACCTTGGGCTGAGATTTTCTTTACAGATCTTACACTCAGCTAATAAGTAGTATAAATAAGTTACCTTTTATGGTGAAGCTGCTGTCACAGATTAAATTTAAGATTAATTTAAGCACTCTGCCCTCGCCCAGAGTCGGCTGAGATGGGCGCCAGCCTCCCCGCGACCCTAATTAGGATTAAGCGGTTCAGAAAATGATATGACATTAATTTAAGCACAGTTTTGTAAATCAACACAGTCATTGCATAGGACCATTTTCTATAATTACCTTTTGCTTTGTTATATACCACTTTACTTGTATAGTTAACCTTTTTTTTACTCTGTTGTAGGCTGTGAGGACTTTTATGGTTAGTCATTTGGGAATTAAAGTTGATAGCAGAAGGTCTATTACTGAAACAGTAATGTGCTAATCGGTGTTCTTTCAAAGGCTTTTTTTTAAACACAGAGCACACCATCTACACACATCATGTGATATATTACATAACTCAAGAGTTCTTTGTCATCCCCTGAATACAATCCCACTAATTCCTTATATAAAACATCAAGTGATGTATTTTTTTTTCCAAAACTCAACTCCTACTACTTTATTGACTTTCTTAGCAGAGCCTGCAGTACATTACTGCACTAAAAAAAGCCCCTTCCTTTTTTCCACTTCTAATGGAAACACAAGGTTCCTGTGTGCCCTTTGTTCATCCACAGCTTCCTTTGGGTCCTGTCGCTTCCTTGCATCTCCCTTCATCCCTGAGTGATGCTGTGAGTTCCTTCCTCAGCTCTCTATTACCCATGCACATTAACCATGAGGACTATGTATAGAGACTGCCTGTGGACAGTGAGCCTTTTCCTCTGTAGACTAGCTGTCCTAATGAAGCTTCAGTCCTGGCTCATTGCCCCAGCAGTTGAATAGAGGGAGACCCATGGGAGGAAAAACACAGAGACTGAAATCCTTCGGGAATTCTCTGTTTAGCAGCTGTTTCAAGAACAGCTTGTCTCTACTAAGTGTTAAAGTTAATTAGTACATGAGAAATGTAACAGGTCTGAAATCAGTAACAGAATGACAGTTCCTCGTACACTGCTGTACGTACAGGGTTGAGACAGGTGATTCAACAAAGCACAGAGGAAATGATATTAAAGAAAAAGCAAATAAGGGCAGCATTTTACATCAAGTTTCATCAGTACTGTTCAGTATGCGCTTTTCTGAAGCTTTTTCATGCCATCTATAATGTATTGTTATGTCACCGTAAATGGGGGGGAAAACATAAAAAAACACAGGAAGGTGTTCTTAAGCAATCCTCAGCAAATTTTATTGGTGTATAATTTAAAGCAACACATCAGGAATGATTAAATGTTCTTTCTCTCCCACACAGGATTACATAAAGTATGTATAACCTGCCTAACATAAAACAAGAAAACAGCGAGATGTCACAACCATTTTCATATTCCCTGGAACATGGAAATATGTGCTTAGCAACTACATACACAAGTCATACAGAGGACAGGTCCCCTCCCCAGGGCCCTACTCCAGTAAGAATCAGTGACTTTTCATTTACAATTGACACTCCAGAAAGACTGACAAGGGTTCTGAATATTACTGATATCCAATTGCATCCAGTTCAATATTTAGCATTGTCCCAGTGGGAGGCACCTACAGATTCCAAGGGTGCTTCCGAAAACTGTAATTAATGTCTCTTTGATGCCCCGTTCTACCTCCTTCAGTTTTGTGAGCTGAAACCATTTAAATTCTGCAATCATTTCAAATTTTTCAATTCTTAATATGCACTTTAAGAAAACTCTGTGCTTAATTTGCATACTTATATTAGTATTCTTCCATGTAGCATGCTGTGTGCACTATGTATTTACTTGCACAGTGACCTAAAGCATTATTAGCAAAGAAACAAGACATTAATGCACTTGGTTATTTATTTTTATATTTATTGATTAAAATCATCGTGCTTGGCATCATGGTTAAATTTAAAGGTGAGGTTAGAGTCACATGTTTTCTATCACTTGGACAACAGTCCGGTTTATATTGATTTCACAATTTGGTGTCAAATGTCAAATCCCTGTATACATACAAGGTGTATAATTGTCAAGGAGGTTTACATGGAGTCCTGGGGATCTTTTAAGCAATTAAAGGCCTTTCTTACATTGACTAATGTTAATATTCATGAGCCCACCATCAGGAGAAGCCTGAACAAAAGCCGTAAGCATGGTACAGTTGCAAGGAAAAAGCCACTGCTCTCCGTAAAGAATGTTTCCATCCTTCTACAGTTTGTTAAGCCAGAAAGATATTTGGGGGAAATATTGATTACTAATGAATGGATTACAACAAAATATAATGTGTTGTTTCAGTGATAGGTTTGACTGAGAACATTGCATTCCTGCATAAGAACCTTATTCTATCTGTGAGATATGGTGGTGGTAATATAATAGATTGGGCCCGTTTTGCTGGATCTGGGCCTTGACCAGTTGACAAGTGTGTCATCTTTATGGAAGAATGTATTCTGAGGGCATGCAGAAATGCAGAAAACGTTATAGGGCTCACAAACATTCATGCACTGTACATATAAAAATGTTAAATTCTTAAAATGAATGTGTTTTTAATTTTCCTTGTTTGTGTGCATAGACATTATAAACAATATGGAAATTATGTCACTGTTGGCATCAATAAGATGCCTTCCTTCAAATAGCTAAAAACAGATTTGTGCTCCCTCCCTTTCTGTTATGTAGCCAAAAGGGTGGCCATTGAGGGTGACATGTGTGAAGTGTTACATACTCAACATGTTGAGTACACCATCCAGGTACTCATGGTGCACTTGCCATACCTGTTAGTGTGATTACACTTATGTACTCAATATAGCAAGTGCAAGTAATGGAAGAACACAAATTGAGACACACCAAAGGAGGGAACTGAGATACACAAATGTTCCCTATGTGTGAGTATTTTTGTTGTGAAGCATGATGCAAGCTAATGGTACAAAAGCTTCACCTCTCTCCAAAAATAACATACCAATAAAGAGCCACAAATACAAAATATATATAATATTCTTAATCAGGTAAATAATAAATAACAAATAAAACCTGTGCATGAAAGTCAGTTTATATCGCTTGTTTAAGAAATCAAATGATATTGTTTAGGAAACAACACCAGCATATAAATGTGTGATGTACACATGCAATAATATTTTAATTAATGATAATTTAGTGTATAATCACTGTACCATATATACTGTTATACAGCTAATACAGCAGGAACACATCAATAATAAATTAATACATTAACTAAAGTGACCATTCTGTGAACAGTAACAGAATCTATTCTTCCTATCCTCATTTTATTTTCATGTCTCCTTTCACCACTTCCTTTGAGGGAAGTGCTAAGACACAATGACAGCAACCAAGCAAGCAAAGCAAGGAGGTGCATTTAAAGAAATCAGAAGCACTACATCTCTTGATTGGGCTCACATCAGTAGTCAACACACAGGAAGTAATGCAATGTGGTTCGTTTAAAAAAGTTTACCTGAAAAGGGTTTTGAGGTCAGGTTCTGGCTCGTACCTTGCCAGTATTGCTTGACTTGACCTCATGTCCCTGTTCTCAGTATCATGGCTATTGGTAAAGATTTCCTCCACTCCCATGGTTTGTACAATTACTATATGAGTCATAAAAACAATATGGTGATTGTGGTGGTGGCAATCCTTGCTTTTTAATCAAAGTCATGTTCCCTAATTAGAGAAAATATTTGATATATTAAACATATTAGAGAAAGCCTGGGTTATGGGGTGAGGAAATGGTGTTATGAAAGTGCAGAAACTAGATCAAATTTAAAACATTTTTTCCAAATATAATTATGACAGCATGTTGGCATAACATACATAGTATCCAAGGTATAGAGTAAATTGGATATACAGTACTTCTCATTGGATATACAGTACTTAACTTTAATTGTAACCGCTAAGATATAAGTATAGACCATAACTGCGTTGAGTATTATACAGAATCCTAAAACTGGCTTTCAAACAGCATAGACAGCATGCCAAGTATGGTAGATCCAAGATTGAGATGCCTTGAGGCAAACTGAAAGGAGGTCGTGCCTAAAATGGGCCATAAAGTGTAACAGTGGGAGAAATGGGTGTGGGCCACAGGGGGGAGGGAGAGAAAGAAAACAAATAACTTATTGCCAAGTTAGCACTCAACTGTTTGAATGTTAACACTCACAGTGTTTAAACATTCAAATAGTTAATATTTTTTTTTCTGCTCCAAATGGGTCAGTCAGATTTACTTGGTAAACTTCCCAGCTACAATCTGTTGCGGTTCGTTCAGTATCGTCAGGGGGATCTGGTCAAAAATGTTTTTAAGGGAAATGCACAATGGTGTTTGTGTATTAGCTATTTGATAAAAGCAAGATCTAGAATGTGATGATGCTTTGGGGATATCGCAATACGCGTAATGAGCACATTTCCAATGTGCTAATTGTGCCTCAGCCCTTTAAATAGAAAAAGAGGTTACATTCCAGTAATAGAGTATTAATTAGTTAGAGCTCTGCTTTTCCAGAGCAGGTCAGTGTTTTATGTACTTTATAGACTTTACCTTTTTGTGCCAACAAAAAAAGGAGGTGTTTGTGCTTGGCCATGATAAAAATGGAAAGAATAAGCTTAGATTTATTATAAATAGCTCATGGCTTAAGGGGTCGGTTTAAATTGAGCATATTGTTCAGCTCCAATTGGTTTTTCTGGTCTCCATTTCCTCTGTCCTGATTCTATTGCTCAATCTGTATTTAGTTCCCCTTTGTTGGGATTTAAGCTAAGGTCTAAATTAGGTCTCGATCTATTAATTTGTGGTCATGTGTAGAGCTAACTTGCACCTCAACTGAAGCATACTCTTTCATTTATTCTTCATGAAAACACTCAGTGGAGTTGCATATTCAAGGTATATTGTATTACAGTCTCAGTAGTGATTGGTTTTCTTGCTAATTTAATTCATGTAATTTCCCACTACAGTTGACTTACTGCTTATTTCTTTCTCACCTCAACAAGCTTTTTGATCAGTCGGGCATGCTGTTGTGCAACTAAAGGTGTATCAATAATTCAGGTTGGCATGGAAACAGCATACCATGGGGATGCAGTAAATATCCCTCCAACTGGTCTGTTTCTTTACAAGTGAGCTTTCACAGTGCAACCTCAAGGATAGCTATAACATTACCTGGGAACACAATATATACTTTTGCTCTTGCTTCGGCTACAGAACAAGAAACAAGAACAAAATCGCAGACTGTGGCCAAGTTGTCATCTGTTCCAGAGGGGAAATGAGCAAAGAAATAAAAAGGAAGTCAAGAAGTGGGGGTTGGAAAATGCTAATGTGCTCTTTTGAATGAGACATGTGCTCTTTTGTATCATGTGCTTGCACTGTGGATGGAGAATTTATTTATTTATTTGCTTAGTTAGATGGCTTCCTTTTCAGTGCAGGGTCTTCCAGTTGTCTATGATTTTAAACACTGAATTGGGATACACAGTCCGAAAGTCACAGGCATTTTGGATTTCTCTGTGTTGATTGCAAAGCCTAATATTGGAGTTTGGGGGGATTTTGACAACCATTTTGCGGTTCCATTTTGCCGTTTATTTATTTGAGTTTCATGTTTTAAGGGAAAGCAAATGGCTGACTGACTATTTTCATGCTAAATTATAAATTCCACTTCTGGTCTAGATTTGTTTCCCCTTTCCAATAATCTCTAACATGCAGAACAAATCTTGTTGTTTTTCTGCTTACTATGTACGCTTTTTAAAATAAGAAATAAAATCCCACCACCGCCGTCTTTCTAGGTCGTATTCCTGCTAATATGCATTTCATTTCTTATAGCTGTTGGATTAAAGATCTACTTCTTTTTCTTTTGGAAACGCCTGAACTGGTTTTGGATGGCAAGAGCTGCTTTCTCCGTCTCAGGTGCCTCCAGATCAATATCGATCTCCTCCTCCTGCTCCGGCTTCCCCGTTGTGGCAGACACCTTTCCTATAATGGAAATCAGTCAATATGAATGAATGTATAATAAATGAATCCATAAATAACCAAATTTCTTTATTTGAATAAACAGTGAATTTTAACCAAATTCTTTCCAAATCAAATAAACAGACATTAAGTCACCAGAATACACATTTGGTACAGATTGATCAGTATACATAAGAGTACTATCAATGCATCATTTATAAAATCCCACTTCCACCCACTCCTAAAGGAATTCCAACCATATCCCCCTTCCTCACTTATTCTTTGGGCTTTGTACATACTTGTAATATATAGTTAACTACACGGGAATCTGACTGGTCCACTCAAACACTCAAGGTTAGCATCACTGAGGCTGAAATCCATGAAACTCCTCACACTGTTAAATCTGATAAACATTCATGCACACAGACTCATATTGCCCATGTAGTATAAAACAATTATGCACCTCAGGCTTGGTGGATGTCAGACAAATGAATATTCTGTGATATTCTGTTTGCCTTCAGTGCATAATTGTTGAATATAGACAAATTTGCAATTAAAAATAAAGCAGCTTTGACTAGAATAAAACAGTTATTGAAGAACACATACGTTCACTGACCTTTCATGGGTTATGGGTAGTCAAGACACACACATGCTCTGTTTAACTTGAAGACAAAGTTGATTTTCTAATTATCTAATTAGATCCCGGCATTTGCCCTACTGAAAAGTTCTTGCCTATGTAAATGTTTTTTTGCTGGTTTATTATAATTATTTTTTTTAATTAAGTATTTATTTAAACATTTATTTATTTATTTATCTATCTATTCATTTATTATATATATATTTTTTTTGCCAGACTTCATGGATTCCTGTCCAAAGATGGATGCGTACATCACCCAGAACTCAAAGCTCCACAATGGTAGAGGTACACCTTCTTAAAGTGAGCCTCAGAGTTTAATTTATTGACTGATGTGTGTTTAATTGCAATTTCTGAG
Source organism: Neosilurus hyrtlii (assembly GCA_028564935.1). Taxonomy (NCBI): domain Eukaryota; kingdom Metazoa; phylum Chordata; class Actinopteri; order Siluriformes; family Plotosidae; genus Neosilurus; species Neosilurus hyrtlii. Next base: position 5,889,642 of record JAOUQZ010000032.1, read on the forward strand.
CAATGCATACTGAAGCCTCTATCTTAACTCATAAAATTTAATTCATTGTCCACAAAATTAAAAGATAGCAGAAAATGTAATACATTACTGAAGAGACAAATGTGCTTAACATATAACACAAAAATTACATCATTGTCCAGTGATAAAGTGTTTAATAAGAAAAGTCATTCTGGGGTATGATATTCATTCACTCATTTTCTGAACCGCTTAATCCTAATTAGGGTCGCAAGGAGGATGACGCCCATCTCAGCTGACTCTGGCCGAGGGCGGGGTACTCCCTGGACAGCTTGCCAGGCCATTGCAGGGCCAACATTCACACAACCATTCACACTCACACGCACACCTAGGGGCAATCTGTAACAGCCAATCAGCTAACTGTGCATGTTCTTGAACTGTGGGAGGAAACCGGAGTGGGTATGATATTATAATACCAAATAATAACAACTAGAGGGTAATTGAGTGCAAGTTACCTCTGCCATGCATCATGGGTAATGAAGCAAATAGGCCTCATGGTAACTGGTTTAAATTACCTAGGCTTTCATGTTGTCATATGCTTTATATACATGGACGTGACCAAATTATTGGGAAAACTCTCTTATTTGAAAATACATATGGTTCAGCATTGATGTTCCATCAATATGGCATACCTGTTAGCACTTGTTCTGAAGTTATAAGTGCTCAAAATCCTGTGACACTGCTTGCCATCTTTCATGGTCACTTAAGGTCAAATGTAATTTTTTTTATTGGAAAGTCCACGGATAGTTTTCTATTATTATTATTATTATTATTATTATTATTATTTCATCGTAACACCATGTCTATCTGCACTCATTTCGAAGTAATAAATGCCCTACCTTTAAACTTTTGTGACCTTGCTATGGCCTTGACCTTTCACTTAGACATTCCAAAATCACATCCTCTCTGGGACTCAGGAAGGGTATGGGTTAAGATAACTGGATTTAGATACCCATACCATCATCTTACAACAGGTTCTATAGTACAAATATGTGACCAAATTATTGAAAAAACTCTTTCATTTGAAGGTCAAAGTTACCAGTCTCATATGAAAGTGCATATATGGTTTCCTGACAGTGTTTCATAGTAACGCCATGTCTACCTGTGTCCTTGATTTTCACCTTTCAGGGTCAGTTAGGGTCAAAGCTAACTGCCTCATTTGAAAATGCATATATGGTTTCCTTTAAGTGACTTTCACCTTTGACCTTGACATTCCAAAATCAAGTCATCTTTTCGACTCCGGTAGGATAGTGACCCCACCAAGTTTGGTGAAAATCTATGTATGGGTATTGTCAGGATTTTGTTCAAAGACAAATCGACAAAAAGACAAAGAGGCGGACGACCTCACAAATTCCGGTGATTACGATCTCTCTGCCAAAACTCCATAAGTCTCTAAATATAAACCTATCAGTAGTAACTGTTATCAGATCTGCTGTAATAAAAAATTAATAAAGAGATACCTTCTGTCCAGTCGGAATCAAGAAAACATCACTGTAGTACAAGAACAGTTACTGCACAAACTGAAGGGTCAAGCAGAGAGAGACAAGTAGAGAAATTGGAGTCAGAGAGAGACACTCACCTTTGGTGTCTGAAGCGGGTGTCTGACTGCTGTCTGGGTTCCCTGTGGGTGTAGGCTGAAAAATAAATGAGAAATAATAGAAAAATGAAAAACCAACAGACAGTCTCACAGAAATGCTTCTAAACTACAATCTAATTTAACAATGGTTAAAACCCTCAGAATGAACATCTCCAATATCGTGGGGTCTTTTTGACAAAGTAAGAACATAGTCCTAAAATTAAATGAAACCCAAACCTAATAAACACTTATATAGTTTATGTCTGTTACTATTAAAGCACACTGTTTCAATAACTTTTTTTCATGTAGAGATAAAAAAAAACAGCAATTACTCTGCACACAGGGAGGCACACTGGAATGCCAAAAAGTAGCAAAAGGTCACATCATCATCTCTGTTGGCAATGCAGAACTAATTTGCATATGAATACATAGCATTGAATTCTTTTTTCATATGTACAAGCACATGCTTGTTTTAATGTATATACAAAATTGTTGAAGTGGCTATTTTTATTTTATTCAGACTTTCACTAATTTATATCTAGTTTGTTAGTTTATTATCTGTATGCTGTTATTTTTGCAGTTATCTTGCTTACATGAACTGGCGTATTCACGTCCTATTCTCATGATTTCACACTTTTGCGAGAGTGAACCAACAGCTTTCAGAATTCATGTGTAACAGGAGAGTATCGAAGGTTTGTCTTCCACTTTACTTTAAGAACACAAGCAGAGGGAAAGCGTACTTTAAATATGCTCTGATATTTTAAAGGAACTTCTTCTGAGTGAGCTCAGTTCACCTTTCAGATCTGTGTTGTTTCAACCATCAGTCTCATAGTGTTTAATAGATAAATTTTATAAATTTTGTGGCCAGTCCTTATGAACGCAAAGGCTCATAATACCATGAAGCAAATATCTTAAAATGGATTTTCTGCATCTTTCATGAAATGACGACACACTGGATGGTTCCTGCCGGACCAAAAGTCTATGTGGACCTGATCCAGCTCCTTCTATAAACATTATACTACAATGAAGAACACCAAACTCACTTGTCCTGTCTGAAACATACTGAGTTGATTCTATCACCTGGACTTTTTTCATGTGAATCCACCCAGGTAATAGGAACCAAATCAAATCTGTTTCCTCCCCAAGGACTTTTGGTTTGGCAGTGAGGGAAAAGGCAATACTCCACACACAGACAGTAACCTGACTCTAGGATGACTAGCATTACAAGACTAGAAATAACTCAACTTTTGTGGCATCACTACTACCTGCCGTGCCTCCATGGCCAAAAAAATATTATATAAAATGAATCTCATGTGTAATGAGTAACATTTACAGCTGAAAGGAAAACTCTGCTATTTATAAACCCAGGCCTGATTTTTCCATCTGTTTTATTTCCCTTCATTTTCATTTTTAAAGGAACAAAAACAACTAAAATCGGTCCAGTATCAAGTTACCCTGGATAAACTGGCAAACACAAAATGGCTATAGACTGTGACCTATGGGACAAACAGGCATTTCAAAATAAAGTACTTATAATGTAATTAGATACCAATCAGCCATAATATTAACACCACCTGGCTGGTCTACAGCTAGGCAGCCCGATACACAGTAGGCTGAAATGCACTGTGTGTTCTGACACCTCTCTATTATAGCCAGCATTAAAGTGAACCATTTACTTACCAGGTATATTAAATATACATGAAATACTGTACAGTGTTCTTAACTGGAAATAAAATTGAATAAGCCATAATCTCTTTCTGAAACCATTTGTTTATTCCTGTATTTGAGCATCAATGACCCCTACAGCAGGTGTGATGATATTAGTAAACATTGCCTTTTTTAATTTCTCTTAAAATTGAATGTCTTCTTCAAACTTGATATTTAGACTTTTCCACTTTCTGTGAATTAGTGTTGTTGCACTGTGCAAGATTGTTTCTCTGGTCAGGTCATTCATTCATTTTCCAAGCCACTTAATCCTAATTAGGGTTGCGGTGAGGCTGTCACCCATCTTAGCCAACTCTGGGAGAAGGCGGGGTACACCCTGAACAGCTTGCCAGGCCATTGCAGAGCCAACACACATACAACCATTTACACTCACTCTCACACCTAGGGTCAATTTTGAACCGCCAATCAGCCTATTGTGCATGTTTTGGACTGTGGGAGGAAACCAGAGTACCAGGAGGAAACCCACGTAAGCACGGAGAAAACATTCAAACTCCGCATTAAAATGCCTGAGCACAGGAATCTAACCTTCTTGCTCTGAGGCGAACGTGCTTACCACTGTGCCACTGGTCTTATTATTTTTTGCTGTAAACAGACACACAATCAAGACAAGATGTAAAAAAAGTTGATTAAGAGACACTAAGCCCATGACCTGGGACGTTTTGCCAGAAAACTTTGTATTCAGTCAGAATTAACTGATAATGGACGATAAAACATATACAGTCATTGATAAAAGTCTTGTCGCACATGTGGACATTCATGAATAAAAGCCCATATCTCACCAACCTATTAACCGATATTCATCAACTATGCCATACATTAATCCTATAAGTATACAGATTGTTTTGTAAAGGCAACAGGAAATTGTAAATTTATTTATACCTTTTACATCTAATAAAAGTTGAACATGTCTATCATAGGCTGGACAAAAGTCTTGTCGCAATCATGTAACATTAAATTCTGGATCAAAGTAATTAGTGGAGTTAGTAAAATATAATTAATGAAATTAGTAAAAAATAATGAAAAGTACTTGATTAACTAAATATACATAAGATACAGGTATTAAAGCAGCTTTCAGGCAAAAACTGTAGAAACCTTCAAGATCTCCTAAGAAATTTCAGACACCCTTGGTACACATAGGTAAACTTGGTCATGCAAGGAAAACTATCCACAAATCAACTGGCTGCACAAAAGTTGTAGTTATGATGACTCCCTCAAAAGCTTCATTAGGACTCATAGCTAGCAATGTCTGCTTTAGCACTAACTGTACATCATATTTCTTGCAATGGACACCATACACCATACAGGTCCTGTACAAGACATCGCTAGAACAGCATGACGTGCTTACCGGGGCCCTAACACATGGAAACTGTTATTAGCAGAAACATGGAGAAATATATATATTTAAGATTAATTATTATTTTAATATCATATTGCTATGCCACCAATGTTGTTACTGACCATCTAGAAAATTGCTGGACCCAGAGTTCAACAAAGAGCCAGTCATGTATAAAAGTGAAACATCATGGTTTAAGGTCACCTCCAGTACCCTGTTATGTTTTAAACCTACAGGTGGATCAGATTGCTCACCATAGATTTGATAACAGACTGTTTTCTGACCATTTGATGAACAAGCCACCCTCTAAAATAGCCTACTTGTGTATTAAAAATGGATTGGTCTTCAAGAAGTGTCTTGGGCCTCAAGAATTTTTAGTAGCACTTACAATTTTTTATTATTTGTAATTTGAACATCTTGAAGGTGTCTGATTCTTCTAATATGATAAATACTCATCATGACAAGCACCTGGGAGTCTGGTACCATCATGGACATGTTTGCAGAGGCATTATTGGCCTTGAGTGATGCTTTTAATTTTTCAATATGATGCTATATTTGCCTTGTCTTGAAAGTGAAATTAAGTCTTTGCGACAAGGCTTTTTTTCCAGGCAAAAATGGGAATGTTTAAATTTAAGAGGCTTTAAAGATTAGAAATTTCTTTCCAATACTGCTGCTAGCACAAATTATTCTGTACCATCAGAGGAGAGTTATTTTAAGTCATAGTTGATGAAAATCAGTTAATAGGTTGGTGAGATAAAGGCTTTTATACATGAATGTCCAGATCTGCGAGAAGACTTTTGTCAATGACTCTAGGCTATTCACTAGCGAATGGGTACCTTTAACAGTTTCAGCAGTTTAAGCTACAGTAGCATTTCTGTGGGATCAGATCAGACATACTAGCTTTTACCCCTCAGGTGCATCAATGAGCCTTGGGCAGCCTTGACACTCTTGTCAATTCACTAGTTCACCTTTGGTAGATACTCACAGCTGCATACCAGGAACATCCCATAAGACTTAATGTTTTGGAGATGAATAGATCCAGTCATTTGGCCACCACGATCTGTCCCTAGCCTCCTCATATTTGCTCATTTTTCCTGCTTTCAACACATCAACTTCAAGAACTAGTTCTCTACTTACTGCCTAATACATCCCACTCCTTGGCTGGTACCACTGTAACAAGATAATCAATGTTTTTGATTTCACCTGTGCTCATAATGTTTTAATGATTATGGCTGATTGGAGTAAAAGTCTTACTATATGGAAGGGATCCAAACAGAAATGGACCTGTGTTTCTTTACCTCAATAACTTTAAAGAAAATTATAAATATATATACTGTTTCTATATGCATTGTTTGTACCTGTATTTTTCTGATCTCTGTCTGATATTTACATTAATTTCTTTTTTCATTTGCTTAGTGTCAATATAGTTATTGAGGTCGGAATGGCTGCAGAGTAGTTAGCACATTCCCATTACAGCAAGAGGGTCCTGGGTGTTGCATGTTCTCTCCATGCTTCCGTAGGTTTCCTCCCTGATCTGCAGCTTCCTCCCACAGTCCAAAGGCACACATATTAGTAGGCTAATTGGCTGTTTCAGATTGCTCCTTGGTGTGGATGTGAGTGTGAATGGTTGTATGTGTGCTGGCCCTGCAATCGTCTGGTGAGCTGTCTAGGGTGTACATCCTTCTCCCAGTGGCTGGGATAACCTCCGGCCTCCCTGCAACCCTACTAGGAACAAGCGGTTTGGCAAATGAGTGAATTTGAGGTGAATAAGAAGATCCTTTTCATGTTATCAGACACTAATAACATTATGAGCATGTCTGTGGTGAAAAAAGGCAGTTAATTTTGATGTGGATGATGCCCCCATAGACTTTTAATTCATAGCCATTTTGTAGTTGAGCATTTTAGCAAAAAAAAAAAACTTTCAACGGGTTTAAATAGATAAATATTTAAATATATTAAGAATAATAGATTAGTAGATTAAATAAATACAGTCGATGAATACAATGTATGTTCATACAGATAGTTGTTGTTCTATGTTTCCTTCTTTGTTTGTTAATTGAGGATGCAAATGGAACGTAAGGTAAGTCTGATGGCCTTTTATACCCGAGCCTAAATTCTCATAAGACTGGACCTTATCCCTGGTTTCCTTAGTGTAAAGTGACTAGGAGTTCAACTCCTCCTGGAAGAGATGCTAGTCCATCACCGGTTACCTTCCCAGTATTTTTTTACTGGTACCCATTTATACTGCAGGACAGACAGAGGCACACTTGTGGTTACGACCTTGCCCAGGGGTCTTAGTATAGTGGTGGTCTAATGGGGATTCAAACCCACGACCTCTTGATCTTGAGCCCAGCACCCTAACCACTACACCACCCTAGTCAATTATGTAGCCAGGCAACCAAAACAAGGGTAGCTTGGTTGCACAGTGGAGCTTTTTTTGTCTTCTGAGTTAACTAATGCATCGATGATTCGTTCACCCCTGCTGATGTTCATTTTCAGACCGTTAATGGAGGGCTGCACTGTCTAAAAAAAGCTCACCAAAGCTCCAAAATCAGACAAATGCATCATAATTTCCCCTTATTTTTACTATTATGATAATGTGCATTAATGCTTGATATATGTGCCATTTAACTACAATCACGTGCTGTTCCTCACAAATACAATTACACCTTCTATACTTCTCCTAAGCATAAACATGAATACATTAGTAGGGAAGAGAGATGAAGGTTCAGTATATTATATCTGAAGTGGAACGAAGCCATGCGGTGGGGAACATCGCCTCTCAGTGTGATGTAATTTAGTTGAATCTCAGCGCCAAAAGTTGTAGCGGCACAGTTTATCTTCTTCTGCGGCAGGAGATCCTCTCCCATTACCATTATAATATGAGGTCCCCTGCTAATCTAACTCCAAACTACAATCATTACAACATACCCTATATGTTAGATGTGTTTGTGTTTTGTGCATGCGCCATAATCGTAACATTGTGAGAAGAGGTAATAGAGCTTGAAGCATATTACAGGAGAATGATTCCGTCTCCCTGTAAAGCTTAGCTATTAGGCAGAGTAGACTCAAGAGATCAAACTGCTAATCTAACTCAAAACACACAGAGAGAGAGAGAGAGAGAGAGAGAGAGAGAGAGAGAGAGAGAGAGAGAGAGAGAGAGAGAGAGAGAG
>JAOUQZ010000032.1:5902823-5905323 GCA_028564935.1 Neosilurus hyrtlii
AAATATATAGGCCCAGACCCTGGGCACATAAAGACCCCACCACCTCGACGAGCGGGAGGCCACCCCCCCGGCCCCTGGGCCCATAGGTGCTCGGATCCTAATAAATAATAAAGAATAATTAATCACGAAGTGATTAGAAAATGTTTCTAAGAACTGAGAAAACGCTAAAACTACTAACAAACAGCTTGCACTTGATAGAGTCATTTAGCATTCGTCTGAATCATGCTAGCTCAACTCCCGCTAACGTTCTCTTGATTGAAGTGTCTCTTTAAACTCCATTAATCCAGTGACTTAAATATGCAGCCTGACAGCAGTTTGATATCACAGCGTCACTCATGTGCCTCCATACAGCGCTCATTGATTTCCATGTCTGGCCACTGACACTTCCGATCAATCAGCACGCTAACATGTCTTCATCTCTGATCTGAAAAATGTGGCCTCAAATAATATTTGTAAATAACTTGTCTGAGGAGGTATCAAGAGATTCACGGCCAGATACGCGAATATAGACAAAACCCCTCCCCTACATGATCGCATACATAAAAGGATAATATTAAATACCACATTTCTATGACTATTAAAGATCTGCAAGGTGATGTTAAAACTACAGGCTACAGCACATCTTAAAGGGTACTTGTGGTGAATGTGTATTACTAGCTCTTTAAAACAATACTGTACGACATCAGCGGTTCCATCAGGCAACGTCAATCCTAGCTTCCTGTCAAGAATTCCCGAGCACAGCCACACTACTACTACTACTAGGCATGTGCAGCGATATGTTGCCTTCTTCATAGGTTGTTCCAGCCCTCGTAGTCACACGAATCCTATTGGCTGGGCTGCGTGCAGCAGACACCAGTCAAAGATGACACATTATCACCCAGTGTTGAGCTGTGTGTCGCCAGGAAAAGTATATGGCTGCACAAACAACATGCACAGAAATCGTGGAAAACATAACATAACATCGGCACAGGGCCATACTTTGAAAGCGTTTCCTTTCGGACGCAGCTGAGTATTCGGCGAAGACCACTTCAACCCGACCTGCTATCAGCGTGACCTCCAGGCGGAACTTCTTGGCACAAAAACCGGACGCTGTTCCTACAGATTTCCATCATAAAAATCAGAGGGTGACACCAGGCGGGAGCAGCGCCTTGCCAAAAGGAACCAGTGAGAGGTAAGAGCCCTTACTATGTGAGAAGTTTTATCAAGTGAAATGTCGCTCGCTGCTTGTTTATTTGTGCTTGACTACCCTGCCCAACAAAAAAAAATGTTTGTTCCACATTGGTTCAGCCCCCGCTAGTAATCCATGGGATAAAATTGCCCGGTATGTTGCTTTTTACGGTCATTTATGTTAAAATAAGCTCTGTATCACTTAAACGTAGTACAAATTATGCTGTAAGGATCACCAATACTGGTACTTTTTAAAGGAGGACTATACAAAATGGTCCAGCCTTTAGCTTGTAAGCAGCATTTGCTCTCTGCATTTTTCTCTTTCCCAAAGCGACGCTGCTGACAATGCTAATATGTAAATGTTACTTATGTTTAAAATGTCTTTGGAAATCCCTCAGTGCCTTGGGCATGCCACTTTACATACAGTAACTTCCTTCTCAAAGCAAACTTTGAAAAATAAATTAATGTGTTATTTGTAAGGGCCTTAAGAGTCTCTTAATTATATTTTTCCACCAACTTGTTGGCCATACAACCGCTGTCTTGTATCATATCCTGTGTTTATGCGCTTATAAAGGGTAAGTGCCAAATGTGTATTGGATTTTTATCTGTTTACTGCATATAAAATGCCTCTGTGTGTGTTGCTGTGACGTGGATGTGCCAACCACTACACCACCTGATTATATATAGTGTATTTCTTCATTCGTTCATTTTCTAAGCCGCTTAATCCTAATTATGGCCGCAGGGAGCCTGGCGCCCATCTCAGCCGACTCTGGGCGAGGGTGCGCTTCACCCCGGACAGCTCGTCAGGCCATCGCAGGGCCTGATTATATATACATTGTATGATAATGGTTAAGAATGTTCAAGGCTATTTTGCTGCACCTTTCATCATCACATGTCCTTTCTATTAGAGATTCTTCCTCCTTGTTAAGTTCTTTGTGTTACTTATCAGAGCTGAGGAGATTTTCTAGACTGGATTACCATAGCAACCAGGTACAGCTGTGTACTTCGATAATTTGTGGTATCTGAAGAGAATAAGGAAAAGAATGAAGATGTTTTTTTAGTGAGATGATGAAAGATCATTATCTGATAAATGACTGTGATTACTTCTACACTTTCACTGAGATGAAGGTCAATTCGTATTGAACGTTTGACCATATATGTCTGATATAAAAAACACTCTGTACTATTTCGACCAAACATAAAAAAAAACGCAAGTTAACTATTTGCCTAACAAAGAACGTGCCAGATGAGCTCTGTGCTTCAAGCCGAGCTAATGGCACTGTGTAACTAGCGGCGTCTATTGAGCCTACTCATTCAGAAAAGAAAGTAATGT
>JAOUQZ010000032.1:5910323-5937332 GCA_028564935.1 Neosilurus hyrtlii
AGTACAAGGAGGAAACAAGCATCGGAATATCATGCAAACTCCACACCTGAGCCTGGGACTCGTACCCAGGACATTCTTGCTGTGACGAGGACTACAGACAACCGCCGTCCACTTTATCAGGAACAGCCTAACCTAGTTCTTAGAACAGCTTCAGTTCTTTAAGGCATGGATTGTATAAGGTGGTGGAAACATTCCTTTAAGATTCTAATTCATGCTAATAACACTGCATCACAGATTCGTCAGATGCACATTCATGCTGAGAATCTCCCATACTACCACATCCCGTGCTCTAGTCTGGTGATTGGGGAACCCTAGAACCCAAGACCTTCCTGCTGTAAAGTGGACGGGCTAAAAATTACGTCACTGCACCTCCTTGATACAGTATGGTTTTTCTGTAATGCAAGAGTTACAAGAGTTGCCGGGAGGCTGAAGCCTATCTCAGCCAATTCTGGGCAAAGGCGGGGTACACTCTGAACAGCTTGCCAGTCTATTGCAGGATCACCACACACACAACCGTCCACACTCATGCTCAGGGGCAATTTGGAACAGCCAAATAGTTTTATTTAATATATTTTCGGATGAATGTTGCACTAGAGGTTTGCATCCAATTTCATTGTACACTGAATGTCCAATGAAAATAAAAATTTGTAATTTCAAGTCAATTAGCCGAACGTGCAAGTTTTTGGACCCCGGAAGGAAACCTGAGGAAACCCCACACAAGCACGGGAAAAACATGCAAACTCCACACAGAAACGCACTCTCTGAGCCTGGGACTCGAACCCCTGACCTTCTTGTTGTGAGGCAAACGTCCCATCCACTACACCACCTTCTTCCCTTTACTGTAATACACTAGATTTCATTTCACTATGACACAGCATATGCACCCTGCACAGCACTCTCTAATAGAAAAATGTTTTATTATAACACATAATGGCTTTGCTGTGATACTATGCTTGTGCTATAACACAATCAGTAGCATTACTGGCTGCACCCTGAAGAAAAGAAAGAAAGAAAAAAAACAGAAGTGCCCCTGCATTTTTTTATTTTATTTTCCAAACCGCTTTATCCTTTAATAAGGTTGAGGCTGGAGCCCATCCCAACCGACTCTGGGCAAAGAGAGGATACACCCTGAACACCTTGCCAGACAATCACAGGACCAACACACAACCATTCACACTCCAATTAGCCTAATGTGCATGTCTTTGGACTGTGGGAGGAGACCAGAGTACCCCGAGGAAACCCACACAAGCATGGAGACAAACTTGCAAACATGCAAACTCCTACAAAATACTCTCACTAGGCATGGGGATTGAACCCATGACCTTCTTGCTGTCAGGCAGAAGTGCTAACCACTATGCTATAATGAATTTACATTGAAATACACTGTCTAAGTCTGCCACCCTAATACACTTTCTCAACAATTAAATGTTCATATAATTGCAGGCGGCACAGCGGAGCAATAATAGCAGCATCACTTTCCAGCAAATGGGTTCTGGGTTCAAAATTGGCAGTTGCTTTTCTGTATGATACACATTCCCATTCTTTTGTGCATTTCCTCCAGGTGCTCCAGTTTCCTCCTCCAGTACAAATACATGGGGATTAGGTCAGCTGCTTACTCTATGGCTCTAGGCATGAGTGGTTGTTTGTCTTGATGATGTCATCTCAATGAAAATGAACCAAACAAGTAATTGAAATGTTCTGGTTAGGTTGTAAATGTTTTGCTGCAGGCTAAACACATCACGATAATGAAAATGTTTAAAATTAAATCTGTCAGCCTATGCTTTTACTATGATGTACTCTGCTTTTACTACATCATACAGTGCATTTGCTATGATACTGAATGTTTTTTTTTCTAAAATATTATCCATTTATCCTACTAAGGTCACAGGAAGGCTGGAAGTTATCTTAGACAACTCTGGCCAAGGAGTACAACCGAAACACCTCACCAGTCACTGGGCAACACACACAACAATTCACACTCACACCTAGAGGCAATTTGGAACAGCCAGGTATCCTAATATCCATGCAAACTCTACACAGAGACGTCCTTGCAGAGCCCGGGACCTTCCTGCGCTAACCATTACACCACTGTACTGCCCTATAATTGTGCTTTTTCTATAACACACTATGTGCTTGAGAGAATAAACTTTTCCTTTGCTCAAGTATGCTTCTACTATGACACACTATGGCTTACTATGACCCACTGAGTTTATACTGTCTATCTTTATATTGTCTACTGTCTCAGACAACAACAAGCTGGATGCGGAACTAGCAGTCAGAATCTCTAAAGCCTCCTCCACCTTTTGGAGACTGAATAAAAGCATGTGGGACAGCAGTCGTTTCACTGAAGACAAAAAGCCTACCAAATCACAAGACACAAACTGAACTCTTATATGATGCAACACCTCAAGTACATACAGTAGTGTGCAGTGAAGGTTATACACCACCACTTTTGTCTAAAAGGGCTCCTAATAAAAAGAACTTCTCTATAATTTTTCGGTGACAATTTTTTTTTACTTTTGCATAACATGAATGAACTTCAAACCATATGGAATGGGGTTAAATGCTGTAAAGGGTGGCCACAATAAATATTGATTTTCTTTTTCTCAAAAAAGAGACTGTTATCTTTGTTGTTACTACATATTGTTGTTTGTTTACTTATTCTCATCATTATGCTCCAATATTACATGAAATAAATACTTGAATAGTACTTGGCTTCTGATTTATCTTCATTTTGTTGCATGTCTTCATATTGTATAATCATCACTGCACATTACTGTATTTTGTAATATCTTCACTCGATAAACCATTCAATATGGTTAGAAGTTCATTCATGCTATGCAAAAGTAAACAAAAAAAACTACATTTTTCTGAAAAATTGGTATTTTCAGTGTTTTTGTTTATTAGCCATACTTTTACTTCAATATATTTTTCGTGATAAACTTTTTTGGGTTCTTATTGCCTAAAATAGCGCTGTTCAATACATTTTCACCAAAAAATTATAGAGAAGTTCTTCTTTTTATAAGAAGTCCTTTTAGACAAAAATGGTGGTGCATAATCTTCACTGCACACTATTGTACATCATGAAGATCAAATGGTGACAACATATATCCAACAACAGCACTATCCTCAAGTGATCTTCAATTCCCAGCATGAATGAAATTCTTAGACAGAAATCTCTGATGGTCTGGTCATGTGTGTAGTCTGGATGACAATCGACTCCTGAAGCAGATCCTTTTTACCCAGCTACGAGAGGGTTCCTACACTGTTGTCAGGCCTAAACTATGACACAAAAGCACCATCAAGCAAAACCTAAAGGGATTAAAAATTTGGTGGTATTGGGGCTTGCGATCAGTAACCTAGAGCCCTAACCACTGAGCCACCACTGCTGGAGACATGGTCTTTAGGACATCATCATTGCACATCCAATAGTATGTTATACTACACATTTACTAACATTCACAGTGTGCTACCCGTATAAAACCCATAAATAATAATCATTCATTTTCTAAGCCGCTTCACTCTAATTAGGGTCGTGTGGAGGCTGGCGCCCATCTCAGCTGAATCTGAGTAGGAGCGGGTACACCCTGAACAGCTCTCCAGGCCATCGCAGGGCCAACACACAAACAACCATTCAAAGTCAAACTCACACCTAGGGGGGATTTAGAACAGCCAATTAGAATACTGTCATGTTTTTGGACTGTAAGGAAACTATAGTAGCCAGAGGAAACCCACACAAGCACGGGGAGAACATGCAAACTCCACACAGAAACACCCGAGCCCGGGAATCGAACCAAGGCCTCCTCGCTGTGGGGCGGATATGCTAACCACTGCGCTACCATGCCACCCAATAAGTAATATAGTTAAAATATTTCACTCTCACAAAGGATAGTAATATCTATAGATTTAAGCACTGCCTTAAAGCGTAGCTCCCAGTAGATGTCTCTATTGTTGGGTGTCCGAACCTGAGTTTGCTTTTGAGTGTTGATTTCTGCTTTCATTTGTATTACCCTAATGAGTTCATGTTCAGTTAGACTTTTGATTTCAGCATTTTCTCCGTAAACATTTATTTACCTACAAGTTTGTCTGACAGCTTAACTTAGATTGGGGGGTTTCAGTTTTGTTATTATTAATAGATCTGTTATTTTTTTCATTGTTGTCCATGCAAGTCTGTTATACATGACAGCCAATCAGCATCAAATCAACAATGGCAGCCTTACTGGATTTCCTGTGGTGGAGAAATTCTGGATATTGGACATGTTCCATGACTATGGTGCTCCACTCTGGAGCTCTGCTGTCATACATGAGCGTAGTGAATGTGGCTTTTCATAAAGAATGTTCGTCCTTCTAGTACAACACACTTGATCAAAATAATTTTATTAAACAAATTTAAAATAAATTATTAAATAAATAATCAAATAACTAAAACACTATTGACACTAGATTGATTAAACAATCACCAACCATGGTCCCTAAGTCACTAAGCACTCCGACATTGTTTTTGACATTGCACCTCTTGGTGTGCAAGATAGTCAGTTAGTCAGATTTGTGAGATTGTGCTCCATCTTCTGGAAAGTAAGGACCAGCACATGCAATATTTTTCTTTTGTGAAAATTAATTTTTTTATTATAAATTATAAAAAATATATTGTTTTGGCACGCATAGTTACACTACCACATACTTTGTCTGTAGGCTTTTTCCTTTCACCTTAAAATACATTGTACTGCTACTACTTATATTACAGAGGAATGAGTAACATGACAGGGCGACAAGATACAGATCTCTTCTTATTATTATACAAAATGCTTAGTTAGAGTAAACAGAAAAAAAACGGCCAAAATAACATATATACCTCTTCATAAAAGTGCCAAAAAAGTTTTTTCTATTTCATCTTCATGCAGCTTGCTCCTATTACAAATTTTCCAACCTTTCTTTGCGAAACACTGAACACAGTGTTAAATCTCTAACCCAAATGTTCATAATAAACTCTCTTTTCATCTTTAACTCCACCACGGGGGAAAATTATGAGATCGGTCATGTATGTCACAAAATCTTACACTATAACCCATGTAAAAAAGAGATTGCCCTGCACTGGTGGAGGTCTGCACTCTCTGAGTGCATTTTTAGTTTTCTAATGCTAAGAGATTTCCTTGAAATCCCAGTTGGTATGACTTGGACACATCAGTGATGAGCCCAGTATTGTGGGTTGTTTCAGGTCTTATATAATCTGTCATGCTCACCTGGGCAACCCAGCCAGATGTGGTCAGTCCCCGGTTTCAATTCAAGTCATGCACTGTACCATGGAAAAGCACAGAGGTCCACTGTATGAACACTACAAAGCAATCTGTAGTTATCCAATACCGATAGCAAGTGCAATATCAATTTTGGATATATTTAAAATGTAGAGAGCAGACCACCAGATAATGGGTTTTTTCACCAGTGGTTGTGTTTTCATTCTCATCAAATGTGGGACATGATTGCCTTGATTTTCTAATTTTAGTAATTAGTTAATATAGTAATAACATTTCCATATTTCATTTATTACATTCATTAATTTTTTTTAACTTTTTAATCCTATTTAGGGTCATGGGGAGGCTGGCGCCCATCTCAGCCGACTCTGGGCGAGGGCAGATTACACCCTCGACAGCTCGCCAGGCCATTGCAGGGCAGATGACGGCTATGCAGCCTACTCTTGACGACAATCAGCAATGGTTCTTTTACATGCCTCTCACCACAGACAGTGAGAGACTTGGTCGGCATTTGTTACATTTTTCATTTAATTTTATTTTTCGAAACCGCTTTATCTTTTATTAAGGTTGCAGGAAGTCTGGAGCCCATCCCAGCGGACTCCAAGTGAAGGCATGGTACAGCCTGAACAACTCATCAGATCATTGCAGGGTCAACACACACAAACAACCAATCAGACTCAAATTCACACCTAGCAACAACAGAGAATATTCCTTTAGCCTAATGTGCATGTCTTTGGACTATCTGAAGAAATTGGGGCACCCAGAGGAAACCCATGCAAGCATGGGCAGAACATGCAAACTCCATATAGAAATACTTTTGCTTTTTTGCTTTTTTTTATAATGTAAAGATTACATTTTACAGTTACAAATTATCTTGGCAGGCTCTTTATTTTAATGCAATTAATAATATTCATTGATAGTATATGGAATTGCTTACTGACCCCCTGTCCAGAGAGTGGGTTCTCCACTAACCAGTGCCCAGCCCCAGTGGCCACAGCAGGCCCATATCACACTAACCAACATGTTACTTCATCAACCAGCAGGATGATCTGGAAGCATTCATGGAGCTCTTTGAACATGTCACAGATCCATGGATCTACTCACCTGTTTTCCTACATTCTGGCTCCGGGTTATTGTTGACGATATCTGCTAGACAAGAAGCATGGCAGCATGAAACACCTTTTTTGATCAAAGAAATCAGAGGAGAAGGAGCACAGTAGTAGGATGACTTGAAGCCTATGGAAACCTGAATAGCAACTGTATACAATTGCAGTGAAGAGAAAAGCTTTACAGAATGTTGATCATTGAGATGGAGAGGCTACAAGAGCAGGACGGAACATTGAAGACTGGCACTCTCAGCCATGAACAGGAATCTGAGGCTACAGTAGGTGCAATTCACCATGACTTGGAATTTGCCAATGTGCATGCCTTTGGATTGTGGGGGGAAACTGGAGTATTCAGAGGGAACCCACACATGGAGAGAACATGTAAATTCCATACAGATACGTGCTCGCCAAGCCCAAGATTAGAACCCAGTACCTTCTTGGTTTGAGGCGAATGTTCTAACCACTATGCCGCCAGACTGGTTGGATAGAGATTGGAAAAACGCCACCTTGTTCTATAAATCTTAGTTTTTGTTGCAACAAATCCATAGACCCGACCTTCGTTTTGTCATCATTTCAGTTTGCTGGTGATCATAAGGGTGTGACGATTTTTTATTTTGGCACATGCTGAGCCCCTCAATATCTGTTTCACATTGTTAGTGTGCCATAGTAATCATGCCATAGTCTATTTGAGTATCATTGCTGACCATGTGCTTCCCTTTATGGCTCCGATTGACTCAAACTGGTTCCATGGAAATGAAAATGAGTTCAGTGTACTTCAGTGGCCTCCCAAGTCACCAGATCTGAAACCAATAGAGCACCTTCAGGATGTGGTAGTGTGGGAGATTCTCAGCAAGAATGTACATCTAACAAATCAGTGGTGCAGTGATCTCAGCTAAAATCAGAATCTCAAAGGAATCTTTTCCACCACCTTAAACAGTCTATGCCTGAACTGAAACTGCTCTAAGAACTAGGATAGGCTCCACATTAGGGTAGGCTGTTCCTGATAAAGTGGCAAGTGATTGTATGTAGTCCACAGCAAGAAAGTCCTGGGTTCAAGTCCCAGGCTCAGGTGTTACTGTGTGGAGGTTACATTATTCTTCCCGATTGCATGGGTTTCCTCTGGGTACTCTGGTTTCCATCCACAGTTCAAAGACATTCACATCGGGCCAATTGGCTATTCCAAATTGCCAGTGTAATTGTGAGTGTAAATGGTTTGTCTGTAAGTATTTGCCCTACGATGGTCTAGCAAGCTGTTCAGGGTATATCCCACGTTAGTTGAGATAAACTCCAGCCTTGCCACGACCCCAATATTAGGATTAATTATTTTGACAGATGAGTAAGTGACAGTTATTGTACAGTAGTGGTTAGCACATCTGCCTCACACCAAGAAAGTCCTGAGTTCGAGTCCCAGGTTTGTGTGTTTCTGTGTGGAGTTTAGCTGTTTTTTTCCAGTTTTCTTTCACAGTTAAAAGACATAGTTAAGCTAAATGGCTGTTCCAAAGTACCACTTGGTGTAAGTGTGAATAGTTGTGTGTTTTGCCCAGTGATGGTCTGGTGAGTTGTTCAGGCTGTACCTTGTCAAACAACAACAATGATAATAATAATAATCATAATAATAATAATATTTATTGGTGTGTAATAATAAATATTGGCATAATAATAAATGATCCCAAGGTCGGGGGGTTCAAGCCCCACTATCAGCGGAATGTCACTGCTGTCCCCCAGTGCAGCTAACTGGGTTATCAAATACTGGCCATGTCTCTCACTGTCTGTAGGCTGCATAGCCGTCAGCGTGTTTCTGCCCTGCGATGGCCCCATGAGCTGTCCAGGGTGTACTCTGCCCTTGCACAGAGTCGGCTGAGATGGGCGCCAGCCTCCCTGCGACCCTAATTAGGATTAAGCGGTTCAGATAATGAACGATGAATGAATGAATAATAATTAATAATTTATTTATTAATTAATTTCCCAAGCCACTCTGAGTGAGGGCAGGGTACACCCTGGACAGCTCACCAGGCCATCGCAGGACTCATTATTATTGTTATTATTATTCATTCATTTTCGGAACCGCTTAATCCTAATTAGGATCACGGTAGGCTTGTGTGCATCGCAGCTGACTCTGGGCAAGGGGAGGGTACACCATGGACAGCTCTTCAGGCAATTGCCTATTATTATTATTATTTTTTTTTATTTATTTATTTATTTATTTATTTATTTATTGGTTATTATTATTGTTACATTTTTACAATTTTTATTTTGCTATACTGTAATAATCCCACAAGGGAATTTATTGCATCTGCATTTAACCCATCCAAAGTGAGCACACACACATTTTCCTGCTGCTTAGGGAATCGAACCAGCGACCTTTTGGTCCCAAAGCCGCTTCTCTAACCATTAGGCTATGGCTGCCCCCACATAATTCATTTAATTTTTATTTATTTGTTTTTTTTTTACCTTGGCTCTCCCTGGCTTCTCGGCATAATTGATGGTCACAGCACATATTACAAGCATGTGGAATTTTATTATTCAGTTAGATTCTTTTCCACTAGATGACAGCACTGTACACCAACAGTGCCATTCCTGTTGTTAAACATGGCACATAAAAACAAAAAGAAAACAAACATACAAACAAAAAAAAATGCCCTGGTGCTAACATTTCACTAATGTTACTGTGACAGTAACATGCGTCACCTCTAAAACTAACCTGACACTTTTTTTTTCAACAAGTCAAAACAAACTGTTAATGAACATTACTTTTATTTAATATTAATTGTTTGTAGACTGATCAGTAAAATGAATTCCAGTTTGCTTATCCTTTGAAATTTCTTTCCTGTACTGTTTCACCTGCCGTCAAATCAAGTTCAGTCAAAAGTTGTTAAAGGTTGTCATGATGACCATGGCTTCACCACATAAGTCCATGTTTAAAACAGCTAAATGGTGCTTCCCTGTATACGGACAGTACACTTAAGATCTTTAATTTTAAATGAATCATTTATATTATGCTTCTATGGCAATGTTCCCTAACTTTATTTGAATTGCAACGGAAAGCTTTAAGCCACTGTATGATTTATAATTTTTTTTCCGAAATAACTAATTTACATTAATATGTATACAGCCATGGAAAAAATTAAGAAGCATGGAAATATGCATTAAAAATTAAAATTCAGAAAATTCATCTCATCTCAGAGAAATTTTCATACCAGTTCACTGCATACCAAATTCATGAGGGGAAAAAAAATAAATAAAAATTCAGCTGAGGTGGGCTCAAGCCTCCCCACAACACTGATTAGGATTAAGTGGATTAGAAAATGAATGAATGAATGAAGATCTTATATATATATTTTTTTCATTGTATACCAGTGGGTAAAATGTATGTTAAAATAAATAATTAAAACTATATATTTTCTTCTACATTCAAACAGACATATAGACACCAAAAGAGTTAACATATTTTTAGACTTTATTGACTCTTCTCTACTATTTTTTTTCTCAGTCCACATTTTCATATTAGTCACTACTATGTTAGACCAGTTTTCCCTTCACTGCAATAGCAGTCAACTACTTAAGAGCTCAAACCCAGACCTTCCCTCCAACTCTCCTCTACTGCAAATTCCCCAGCAAACTATATGCCTGTCTTTCAAAATCTGGTGATTTCTGGACTGTTACATGTCGCTGGGGGCGTCATTACATTCACATATTTAAATACTGATGATTGACACATGCATATGTGTGCAGAAATTAGTAAGGAATGCACAACATTTTTGGATGCTGTTTATCCACTGATTACATCAGTCATGCTTTACCATTAGATTAGTAGCCATGGTAGGAACTTAACATACCAAGACATTACGCTCTCACAGTCATATTGCCCTGAGCTATAAATTAAGTATCCACACAGTCTATATGGGAAAGATTATTAGGAGAGATGTAGAGTTGGTACTGTGATTGGAGCTCTCATTAGAAACACATCTCTAACTCTATCTGTACATCAAACACAGTTTTCTTTTTCTTTTTTTTTTTAAATACTAAAAAACAAACAAACAAAAAACCAAACCAACCAAAAAAAGAACATTAATTATTATAAGAAGAGCTTGATCTCATCTCATTGGCAAACAATCATCACAAAAAATTAAAATAACATCTAAAAAAGGCCACAATGCTGAACAGTATGTCACCTTTCAGTGGTGTTTGATGGAAAAGAGGAGCAGATCAAAAAGAACTGGAAGTAAATGTGTGTATGCAGAATAATGTCTGATAATACTGTGTGCTGTGGGGTGAGATTGAGAGAGAGAGAGAGAGAGAGAGAGAGAGAGAGAGAGAGAGAGAGAGAGAGAGAAAATGATAAGACTTTAGAAGCATCAGTATCTAAAAGACAGGGAAAGGTGGAAAGAAGATACGGTGTGAGTTACTGTAGGTGCTTTTGGTGAGAATACAAAGTACTTGAGGAAGTGTGCAGGACAGAAGGCACAGTGGCTTGGAGTGTAATTTTAACGACCACCACGTCAGGGGCTACCAAACTCATAAGGTGCTCTACACACAAAACAACACATGCACATTTACTGTATATAGTAAGGCCAGCAGTAACAATCAGTACCCTTCTCTATCAGTCAGTGGAACAAGAAGCAGGGGATACCGTAGGTACAGCTCATTCAAACACACAATCTGATTTTGGGATAGCAATGTGTGAGAATGCCATAAATATTATTAATACAGAAAGTAAGGAGTCAGACCCTTATAGCTCAAGTCAGTCAAACTGACAACAGAGTGATATGTCCATGACACACATTTTGCAATAATCAATAAATAAGTTATCAAATACATTATGGTACCAACACTTTGTGCTGAAAAAAATGTTTAATTAAGATTTTTTTAAGATTAGATTTTTGATTGCATGCCTGATTAGGTCAACTGTTACCTCCACCAGGAGTTAATGTTTTCATCTGTGTTGGCTTGTTAGTTATTTGGTTAGTTTGGTTGTCTGTTTGTTTGTGTGCGATATAACTCAAAAAGTTATGCACAGATTGTAATTAATTATTTTTTAGATTAGGGTGTGGTACAAGTATCAAAATATTAAATTTCGGAAGTGATCTGTGCATGGAATCATGTTTTTAAAAAGTCCATGGTCAATAAGTGCAAATATTGTGTGAATGAATGTTTATCAGATGCTCCCTATGGGGAGACGTTTCATTATAATTATGGTAAGTTGTAATAAAACCTGCAGTCTTTTATTTTTATGCTCTTGTCACATCAATGCACTTGTCACCATAATCTATTTGTGCCTGGCGGAGGTACTGCACACTCTATGAGTGCCTCTTTGAATAAAAAGTTGATTTCATCAACGTTTTTACTGATTAATTAATTGATTGACCACTTTATAATCTGATTAGGAACGTAGATTTGAATCTGCAGCAATACTTCAAATAAAAATGACAATATAAACAATAACACTTAAAAAAAGTTTGGTCTATATTCAAAGGCAAATAAAAATCTACTTTGGGAAAAACGAATGAACTTGCACAGTGTTTTTAAGACATTCCAAACCAGTATTCTACCACAACCATTATTACTAATATTGAAACCACTTTTTATTCTTTAAACTCTTCTTAAAATAAAATAATAATAATAAAAAAAACATTTTTTCTCTTTTTTTATGTTTACCATTTATAAAAGCTACACATTTCTATTGGAATGCCTAATGAGTGTGTTAGTGATTTTATTTAATTTATAAAGTTTTTTATTGTTTCTTAAAAAAAAAAATATTGATTTTAAAGATGCCATATGTCTTATTATTATTATTATTATAATTACTATTATCATAATTATCATTATTGATGTTTTTCATTGTATTTGTCCTGAAGCCAATGTCCTTCTCATCTCTTGCTTGGGTGATTAACAGGTGAGAGAGAAAAGAAAAAAATAGGAATGACGGACAGAGAAATATTTCATTCAATATATGAAAACCAGACCTCAATCTTTCTAAATGCTTCCTCAGTAATTCTAATCCAGTTTCATCCCCCAAAAATTCATAGTGGTATTTCTGATGTAAACACCGCAATTTGCTCTCTGTCAGCTGGCCATCTGTTCTCATGTTTCAAGTCAAATGCTGCACTCCTCCAGGAGCAACAAACAAGTCCCAGAGTTTACTTCCGCAACATTCCAGAACTATCTTACCTTTAAAGTTCTTAATTATAAATTGGAATATACTGTATACATGAAATAGAATTTCCTGTCATTGGATTTCCCTAAATAAATAAATACAGCACCAGGCAAGAGGAGAGGATGAAGTAGAAGAAATGTTGTTCACCAGAAGAGGAATATGAGGAAAGGATTATTTGCTCTGTTGTGCATTGTTAAAAATACATCATCAGTACCCTTAAGTCATCACAGCTTACTGTGCATATAGCCTGGTAAATGTATGGTGAGAAATTATGCCTCCATTTAGATAATGGTCGCCAAAATGCAAAATTCAGTCAGATGAATGCTTTAGACTACATCTAATTTTTATGTTAAGCCAGCCTTTTTTCCATTTAACACAAGATATTATATTAGTACAAAAAATATCTCATTATTATACAGTTTACTGTTTTTTTTTCTTTTCTTTTCTGCAGTTTTAATTTTTTGCTTATCCTGTACTAATGATTACCATTTCCAGATGCTTTTGACATGAAAATGTCTCACAGTAGAAAGAAATATTACTTGGCAATTACCTTAAATGACAAAAATAAAGAATTGAAAACAGCAGGCAAGAAGGCCTCAGGACTCCTGAAAGCTAAGACTAGCACAGAATACTGGATATATGACTGTGTGCATGTCTGTGACAATATGAATCTAGGACATGATACCCTTGTGTTGGAAAGAACATGCTCAGCCTCATTTTAGTTTTCTGTGTCTAATTTTGCCAATAGATCCTTAATACTAGCTCCACGTTCCTCTGGGGCACTTTAAAGCACGTACATCTTCACAAGCTTTCTCTGTCCTTGGCAATTCCTCCTGCATCATGTCTGATAGACCGATTGTCATACCCTATTGATG
The DNA here is from genome assembly GCA_028564935.1 of Neosilurus hyrtlii. Lineage (NCBI taxonomy): Eukaryota > Metazoa > Chordata > Actinopteri > Siluriformes > Plotosidae > Neosilurus > Neosilurus hyrtlii. The sequence goes on from JAOUQZ010000032.1 coordinate 5,923,708, forward strand.
GGAGCTATCTTCAAGATTGCTGTTTGTTTCCTCTGTGTTCTTCAGTTTGCCACCTCCTCCATCAAGCCCTTGTTTAGTGGGTTCCATCTCTAGGTCGCCATTTTCCAAGCTGACTCCATTTTCAGATGCTGACCTGTACTTGATCCAATCATCCATGGCCATGATTTCATCCCCTTCACTGAGGAACTTCCAAAGGGCCAAAGGGTCATGGTTCATTCCATACAGGGTTAACCTGGAAGAGTGGTTGTCACTTGCTACAAGGCCTCCCCTTTTACGGCGAGACTTGCTGGTGTGGTTGACTTGAAGATGCATTGCCATCAGCTCAGAAGAAGAGGTTCGAAATGGACAAAATACACACTGATTTAGAGTATCTCCATCTCCTTTTGTTTCCTCTGATGGACTGTCAGAGGTGCTTAGTGCCCCTCCAGCTTGTTCCAGTGTACCTACACTAGACACAGGGCGGCGAGACAGGTCGAGGGGTCCACATTCTAGGGAAGCACTAGAGTTCATGCTGCTTGGATATCCATTAGCTGGCAGCATACGACTTGTAATAAGTGGCTTGCGTCTGGATATTTTGGGTACTTTTGGAGGAGGTGTCTCACCTCTCCATCCTCCTTCTGGTCCTCCTTGGTACAGTTCCTGCATCATACCAGAAAGAAAGCTATACTGGCTTTCCTTCTGAGTTTCTCTGGACTTGTTTAGATGACTCTCTTTCTGTTCTGTGGATCCAGGGGCCAAGGTCTGGCTGTGCCGAAATGTGGGAAATGAGCCCTGATTTGCAGTTGATGGTCGAGGTGGTTTCTCTCGTGGAGATCCAGTCAGTGAGGAAGGGAGGCTTGAAGATGAGGAGCTAGGAGAGTTTGACATGGAATTTCGTTCACGATGGTGCCGCTGCAAATGATATTTAAGAGAGCCAGACTGGGTGCCAGCATAGTCACAGTGGGGGCATTTGTATGGTCTCTCACCTAAAAGTGAACATACAACAAAATAACCATTACAAAAACTGAATTTTGCAATTTTTTAAAAATAACAACAAATGGCACTCTATGGCATTTCTGACAGTCTCAATTTCTTTGTAAATATTAACATTTAAGTGATTGCTCTGGTACTTACCTCATCAGAAAAGAAAGGTAATATTATACATTGTACGCATATTTAAAAAATACCATTGCTTTATAGTGCATGTATTGACTGTTCTTGAGATTGGACAGCCAGCTATCAATGGGACACATTGTATAATACATAGAATTAGACACTGACTAAAAGTGGAGTGATGTGACTATTGATAGGTGGTCAAGCCTGAGTTTACTTTCCAGTGTCTTTCCTGTCTTTAGCTGATTTCTGCTTTCTTTTGTATCACCTGACTTATTAGTTTAATTATCCATTCAAGTTCATGTTCTCTTAGCTTTTGATTTCTGCATTTGCTCCATGAACATTTATTTACCCCCAAGCCTGTCTGACTTTCTAAGGTAAATAGTTTTTTATTCTGTGCAGGTATATATATATATATATATATATATATATATATATATATATATATATATATATATATATATAAAATATTAAGCCCGAAATTATTTATACGGATAGCAAATTTTGACTTAAAGTTGGCGCTTATCGCTAAAGATGAATGGGCAAAAAATGACAGTGGAGACATGCAAAAAACTGGTCAGCAATATATGGAAGCGTCTGATTGCTGTAATAGCCAATAAAGGTTTTCTACTGATTATTGAGAAGGGTATGAATAATTTTGTACATGCCACTTTTTGTTCAAATGTAAATGAAAACAGAGAAATTATTTTTTCCACAATGATGCCTCTTGTACATCGTCTTATCCATCTTAGTGAGACCACCTTACTTTAAGCTCTCAATATGGAGCTGTTGAAAGCCAATCCAGCTTGAAAACCGTGTAAATTTTACTGGTGATGTTTAGAATGCATAAATAAATAAAAAGTTTAAAAAACAAAACCTTGGAAGGACTTTACTCACTTGAAATTCAGTGAGAGACTAAATGTGTCTATGGGAGGACCAGCTACCTCATTTAACATAGCAGTTGGAAGTGCATGATGATTTAAAAACTTATGATTTGGGAGACCTACTCATGAAGTCCTTCCTAAGTTTAACGATTGGGTATGTGTTCACTTACTAAAATAAAGGTTGCTAGCTTACAAGGTTAGGTAATTGGTGTGATTTATAAATTTTTTTCGCTAATAGTTGGTATTAGTTAATGTGTCCAGAAAAGTTTATATAAGTAAATAGAGTATATGATGGTGAATTTTGTGGTAAAGTTTGAAATGTTCTCATAAATTACATGATAAATGTAATGAACAGACAGTGCGCTTTTCTTAAGCTGCAGCTGGTGTTTTCTGGGATTTTTTGACAGTCAGTTGTATTCTTGCCATTCCTTCTCAGTATATAGTAGTAAATAAATAAATAAATAAAAATAGTAATACTAATTATTACCACTACTACTAATAATACATTTCTGGGGGGAGATAAACAAATTATTCTTTTTATTAAATCATCTATTCATTAGACACTGTAGATCGAATGATAATTTATGCTATTTCTTTGTTCCTTGTAGTAATCTCACCTGTGTGCACACGTAGGTGTACTTTAAGGTGATGGGAAGAGCGGAAAGATTTGCCACAGTATGGGCAATCCTTCATTCCTGTGCCTCGCACCCGCTCTCTTGAAGGTCCAAAGGTTCCTCTCAGACCATTGTCACCTGGGGTAAAAATAAAAGATTTTATTTTATACATTTAAATACAACATTCATCCATTTAATTGCCAAACCGCTACAATGGTCAAAGGGAGGCTGGAGCCTATGTCAGTCAACTCTGGGCGAAGGCTCACTTATCCATCACAGAGCCAACACACAAAACCATTCACATTCACATCTAGGGGAAATTTGGAACAACTAATGATCCTTAAATGCATGCCTTTGGACTGTGAAAGGAAACCAGAGTACCTCGAGGAAACCCAAGCAAGCAAGATGAAAACATAAACACACCACAATAAATGCCCTTGCCAAGCCTAGGACCTTCTTGGTGTGAGACGGGCGTGCTAACCACTATGCCGGCCATGCCACCCTCATAACTACAAAAGCAAAACAAAATGTTTAAATTATGTTATGAACCCAAAACCATCCCTTTTATTAATGCTTTTATTGGACCAAAAGAAAAAGAGGTATTAGTAGTACTAAGAGAGTGGGGTTTCATGAAGCTTAGGTACTTGGTTAGAAGAGCCATGAACAATTTGTCAGTGTCACTTATTTGCTGAATCACTTCTAAGGTTGCGAGAAGGCTGAAGCCTACCTCAGCCAACACTCGACGAAGGCAGGGTACACCAAGAACAGCATGCCTGAGCATTGCAGTGCCAACACACAAACATTCACACTCACATCTAGGGGCAATTTGGAATTGTCAATTAGCCTATTGTACATGTCTTTGTACTGTGGGAGGACCATGGGGAGGACATGCAAACTCTACAGAGAAACGCCCAGGCCCAGAACTTGAACCCAAGACTTCCTTGCTGTGAGGCAGTCTTGATAACCATCGTGTCATCCTGCCGCCCAGTAATAAGTCAATGAAAGATTCATATAATATTCAAAACTCCCAACATACAACAAAATCAAATGCATCTTAACAAAATCCATAAACATGTTTTGTATATTTTTATTGGATTATGCTTACCGGAAAGATGTTCTATGGAAGAATGGAAGCCTCCAGGTGACCTGACTCCTGATTGAAAATGTTGAGATTCCTGTCTGTCTTCATTTCTATGTCTTCGTCCTTCTCCTGCTTGAAGTCCTATAGATTTGGGTGCACCCTCCTCTTCTTTTCGAGCACTCCTATGTACACTTCGATACTTCTGCAATCTCTGAGAATGAACACGAGCATGCGCCACTACCTGCTGAAGATTCTGGAAAAGCTCCCCACAGTCGGGACACTCCCAGGGGGTCCTGGGGGATTCCAGGTCCTCTTTGAATCCAAGGCCACCTAAGTAGGCGTGCATCTGTTCAGCTTCCCCAACAGCTGTGCTCTGTGTGGAAGAGTATTGGTGCTGTGCCTGCGATCTCTGCTGCTGCTGGCTCTGCTGCACTGCTGCCAGTCTATGCGCAACCAGTTCCCACATAGCTGCTTGTTCTCGTCCATCTAACACCTCTGTTACTCCTCTGTCTTCACCGTTACTTATTTCTGCCACCTGTGCCGCTGCCTGAAGGCGTTCCATGCAGCTAGCACCACTGCTGTCATTTGGCAGCCTAAGGTAGCCCCATACTGAAGATCTGCTTGATCCATCACTGAATTCTGTCTTCTTTGTCCGATTCCCTGTCTTTGAACTTCCACCTGCCACACTGTGTGCCAGGAGCACATTAGAATAGAGAGCCCCTAAAGCATGGTTTCCAGCAGGACCTTTGGCACGTTCAGATCCTGAAGGTCCCAAATCTCCTAGATTAGCTTTCAGCCCAAGTTTGTTGAGGTGCACTTTCATATGGTTCTTGAGGAACCAAGGCTCCTTAAAACCACGACCGCAAACTTGACACTTATGATCAAGAGAGGCTTTGTGTTTACGCATATGACCCTTCAGAAACCAGGACTGAGTAAATCGCTGACCACAAGTCTCACAACGAAAGGCTGGAATAGCAGGTGCCTGTGACGAAGAAGTCTGTGGTTGCAATGTGACTGGGCGGGAGGGGCAGACAGGATGAGGCACAGGTTCTTCAGGTGGGTGACTTTCCTGTAGGTGAACAGCTAGGCGCTCCTCCTTACTTGCTGAGAAGGGACACAGTGTACACTTGTATGGATTATGGAGGATCCGTACATGACGGGCTAGCTCAGAGGATGTACGGAATTTACCCTTACATGCATGACAGCGGAAGGCAAGAGCTGATACAGAAGGGACTGGATCTTCCATGAGGGTAGGACCTAACAGAGAAAAGGTTGAAGAGACTGGTGCTTCTTCGGTTAGAGGTGGAGTTGGTGGTGTGGCTTCATCCATTTCAAACTGGGGGCTGCTGATTGTTTGACAAGGATCCTCTGGTACACTTTCTTCCCTCTGATTCTGGTGAAATATCTTGCTTATGGACTTCAAATCAAGTTTCCTATGTTTTTGGATAATAGTATCACTCAAATTATTTTTCTCTGGTTTAATATATGCAGGTTTGTACAAGGCAGTGGGCTGACGGTCCCTGTCCAAACTGTGAGCTCGAGCATGCAGGGAGAGAATGCTCTGAAAGCGGAACCTCTTCCCACAAACATTGCAAGGGAACCTCAGGGCAGGGCCACTGGTAGAACCTCCTTGGACAGCCACACCTTCATTGTTGAAAAGCTGCAGGTCTAGTTCATCATTGCAGGAGGCACTGTCCCCAGATGAAAGAACCTGCTCCAGTGCTCCAAACATATGCTGTGGTGCAGATGGAGTGGCTGGAGGACTGCTCTCTGAAGAAGGAGTACACAACTGCTCTTCCTCTGGAAACAGTGCAACTGTAGTGGGAGATGGTGGACCTGACAGCTCCTCATCTTCATCATCATCTTGCTGGTTGGCATCAGCAAAAGGTGACAGCTGTGCATATGGGTTAGTTAGAGGGCTAGATTGGGCAGAGTGAGGGCTATGGGGTAAGGTTTGGGGGCTGTTGTCTAGGGAGGGCATTGAGGGAGGGGACAGGGGTACCTCAGAGGACAGGGCAAGCACACATTCTCTAGAAGAATCCATACTCTGTGCCAGAGAGTGAAAGTAGTCAGACATATAAAAATGGTGGCATGCCCACATGTATAAGTATAGTCATGCTTATCGTGTGTACAACTATAAGAGTGGGTACTCACTAGTAGTGTTTGTATTCCATCATTTGCTTCTTTAAATGACAAAGGATGCACACCTGTAGCGGTCTCTAATACCACCTAGAAAACAGGAAAAAAATTGCACTGGGATAACAACTTGCTCTAATTATTTCATTTCATTTCATTTTTAAAATTGTTTCATCCTTTATTATGATCATGGGAAGGCTTGATGCCATCCCAGCTGACTCTGGGCAAAAATGTGATACCCCAGAACACATTCATACCTAGGGACAATTGGAAATACCTAATTCGCCTAATGTCCATGTCTTTGGACTTTTGGAGAAAACTGGAGTTCCCAGAGGAAACCTAACCTTTGGTTAATATTCCATATAATAATATGATCTCAGTGTGCATTGTGGGTATTGTATGCCTGAGTATGCATGCCTGAATAGTACATAAAAGCTATGGCTACCACAGGACACAAACTATCCTAAACAGGATGGGCGCGATATGTTTTGATTTCCCCACACACCCTTCCTGCACACACACATACTGTATTTAGTAGTGTTTAAATAAGACAGAAATTATAATCTATTATCCACTCCCACAATCCAGTCAGAGGTAACTCCGTAACATCACAATCACCCATGCAAACATATCTTCATTTACATGTACTGTACAAGCACACATATTCACTCCAGTACAGGAAGTATTCTCTGTATATGTCCAGTTTCCCATAGTATGGGAAAAAATGCTGACAGAAAATTGAGCTCATTGATAATTGTAGCAAAAAATCTGCTGAATAGAAGACCATGTGTGGGTGCATCTGTGTTTCTGTATGTGTGAGTCACAGTTTGTGACAGTTTGTGTTTTTCTGGGTTGATGACAGTATGGTTCTATTTTCGCACAGAGAGAGTGCATATGAATAAAGGTGATTGTGGAAATGCGATTGGTCTCGTGTGCATATGAGATAAACGTGGCCAGTTGACATTTCAGTTCAATCATGTCTCTGTCACTACAATGTCAATAGCACTCTCTCCTGCACTCCTTTTCTCCTCTTTAATACACCATTATTGTTCATTCTTTTCTTTCCATCTTTTCACCTCAATAGACTCCCATCCCCCTCTCCTTTTCCCTCTCTTTTTCACTCCTCCTCCCTCTATTACTCACTAATTTTCTTTCATTCTCTCTCTTGCTTCGCTGCCAGTTGGCACTATGCCAGGGAATGCTGCTATCAGCTGGTAGATTGGGGCCTCATAACATGGCGAAGGGAGACGAGAAAGAAGGGAGCGAGACAGACGGAGAAAGGGAAGGGGGGGGAGGGGGGTTTGGAGGAGAGACTTACATTTGAATGAGCCATATTTGAGTGGTAATTTTCTCATGAAAAAGGGGGCACGAAGCATTCCCAGCCCTAGAGTAGAGGATTCTAAACCTCTTTGGTCTGATGGTACTATTTTCATATGGATATTGTTTGTTCCAAAGCATTGTTCTGCCATGACAGATCATGTTTGTGTCCGATCAGGCCTGTCATTCTAATAAAGGTTTTTTTTTTTTTCCCGTCTCGAATTTGGATAGAAGGAGCGATAAGGTGCTAGACAGAGGGGGGAAGGGAAAGATGAAGGCAGGAGAGTGATAAAGCAGCATGCACAAATAATACACACACACACACACACACACACACACACACACACACACACACACACACACACACACACACACACTTGCAATATGGCATCAAGTCACCAGATGATTCATGCATGCTAAACACCCTTGTCCAAATAGGCACATGATACAAGGCACTGGAACAACACAGTTTTTGTCAACCACTACTTAAAGAAACTGTGTCACGATTCTTATCGAAATTCAGTTCCCCAGAAGTTGTGTAAATGTGCAATTATTGTTCAAAAATACTAATCTATGTTTGTTAAATACCCTTTCAGTGTCAAATTGGAAGGAGTTAAAAGTTTTCGAACCTGACATCTTGAAATCTTGTTGGGCGGAACAGTTTTCAAAGATCCTACTGCAAACCCCTAGCAAATTTGCTGTACAAACCAAATTCATGTCTAGTATCCTTCCACAGTAAAAATTTCAACATACATAAATGATTAGGTCTTCTTTGATAACCCCTTTAGTGTTATTTAGTCTATGTACCTGAAACAACCATGACAAGAGCCTGGGGTTGGGAGGGTGGGGTTGGTTGTCATATGTACATAATAGTATATACATATGCTCTGCCCGATTGACCCAATTTTCTCAACCAAGTACAGTTTTTACCTGTGCAGAGATTTTTGTGATATAAACCAATGAGCCTTATATTTTGCATGTTGGCTGAGTTCCTATTTCTTTTTTTTTTTTTTGTCCAGAATGTCTACATGCAGCATATGTCGTCTGCAGTAAATAAAAACATGGTTCATGTAACAGGCATGAGTGTGCGCTAATGATTAAAGGAATGTTATTGGATATGACAATACCCCACTAAACAAATTAGTGGTACCCCACTAAACATAAGCGACCCTAATAGGTTTAGTGGGGTGCACTCTAAACAGCTCGCCAGACCATCGCATGTAACACAAGCAACCAGGGCAACATGAGATAGCCAACAGTGACCCTAATAGGTTTAAGCCGTTTGGCAAATCAGTAAGTGAATAGATCTTCTACATTGTGTTTAGTTTTTTAATTATCTATTTTATGAAAGAAAACGAAGAGGTTTGACCCCTTTGATTTTTGACCACGCTTTAAAATGCAAGTAGCTAAATGTAAAATTTTGACCCTGTTCTTGTGTAAGCTTGTAGCGGTATACTCACTCACCTAAGCATTCACTCATTTGCCAAGCCACTTTCTCCTACCAGGGTCACGGGGGTCATCTCAGCCGACACTGGGTGAAGATGGGGTACACCATGAATTGCTTGCTAGACCACTGCAGTGCCAACACATACATAACCTTTCACAATCACATCCACACCTTGGGGCAATTAGAAATAGCCAATTACCTTAACGTGCTTGCCTTTGGACTGTGGGAGGAAACTGTGGGTCTTTTACACAGAGCCTGAGCTTATTCCGGTTTCTGTAGTATGAAATGATTAGGACTCCTCCTGGATGGGACGTTAGTGGTGGTTAAGACCCAGGGGTCTTTGCACGGTGGGGGTCTAACGGGGATTCAAACCCACAACCTTTTTATTATGAGTCCAGCACCCTAACCACTACACCACCAGTGCCACCAAGAAAACTGGAGTACCTGGAGGAAGCACATGCAAATTCCAGCCAGAAACAACCAAGCCTGAGACTCGAACCACTTTAAAATGAAAAAGATTAAATCAAAAGAGTATGTGGGATGTGCCTCAAGTTTAAATTGGAACATACTCTATCAGATACTGATATTGGAATCTCACTATCTGTAGTATCAACCTAGTGAACATCATATGCTTTGTTTTGCTCTCAGGAGCTAATTTAATCACTACATCCTCCACCTCATCTTGTAGGTAGGAGTAGGTATCTTACCAGACACGTCTACTCATACAAATCAAAGCTTATTACTTGCCAGTAAATGTTATTTTCAAAGAATAGAAACAGTGGTGGCTCAGTGTTTAAGGCTCTGGGTTATGATTGCCCTGTTGGGCCCTTGAGCAAGGCCCTTAACCTTCATATGCTCAGTTGTGCAAATGATTTAAAATGTCAGTCGCTTTAGATACAGGCATCTGCCAAACACCATAAATGTATATGTAGACCAAAGTTCTTACACACATAATAACTAGAATATCAACTATAATAGGTGTAATTAAACAACAGGAACATAAACACAGTTATAAGCATGTAAATTGTCCACCGTCATACCATCTTTATTCTAACAAAGGTAGATATACATGCAAAAAACAGACATCATTCCAAGCAAGGAGGAAACATTTAAAATGTTTACGGTGACCTTTTTAAGATAAGGCTCACATTTGTTAACATATTTTTAAAACCATATATCTAAGTGTGGTTGGCACAGTGGTTTAGTGTTTAGAATGTCCTGTGTTCGATTTCCGAGCTTGGGTGTTTCTGTGTGGACTTTAGATGCTGTCCCTATGCTTACATGGGTTTCCTCGGGGTACTCCAGTTTCCTCCCACAGTCCAAAAAACATGCACATTAACCTACTTGGTCTGGCGAGCTGTTCAGGGTGTACCCTGCATTTGCCCAGTGTCAGATTAAGTGGTTCGGCAAATGAGTGAGTGAGTATATTTGAGTAATACAATGCCCGGCCAAAAAAACAAGTTGCACACTCTTGATCTCAGCGTGTAATTTCCATGACATTGTATCAACAAACATAAACAACATAACATTTATATCCATTCAGTTTTGGGTTTATTTTCACAGATGTCTCGAATTGATGAGGGAAAAACTGAACCACTCCATAAAGTCTTTTCCAGCACATCCCGAAAACTTTGAACAGCGTTAAGGTCAGCACTCTGGGGTGCCAATACATATGTGAAAATGATTCCTCATGCTCCCTGAACCACTCTTTCACTATTTGAGCCCCAATTTTATACTCGTGCCATCACGGAAGAAAAAGTTCACTGATCTGATAACCTGCTCATTCGATACATTCAGGTCATCGGCCAACTTCTTTTTATTGCCACGTTAATGTTGCTGAGCCTTAACCTGACCAACTGGAGCAACAATACCATGGAGATTACGCACTGAGACCAAGGATAAATGCTCTCCAATAAAATATTAGTATGCGTCTATTTTTTTAATTTTTTTTTTGGCCGGGCAGTGTATATATGTCATGTGAACAGTCATATATGATATGTCTGACTTGAATATAGAAAGTTTACACTATGCAGCTTGTTGATTCAGATTGAAACATCAATGCAGAAATGGATGCATTCCTAGTGTATTAGCTCACAGGTTTACTGGATTCACTGTTATAAATTTGTATACTCTGTAACTATGTAATGTATCTAAAGGATGAACAAGTGGCTATTCATGCAGTGTGTAACAGATGCCCTTGAGAAAAAATTATGTGAAAAGGGTGTGTGTGTGTGTGTGTGTGTGTGTGTGTGTGTGTGTGTGTGTGTGCTCGTGTGACTTTGAGGGTGTGTTGATGTGCCTCAGTGTGTCTGTGTCTTTGTCTCTAGCAAAATCTTTGAGTATAGATTACCCAGAAATGTTCATTCCATTGGACATGTGTGTTGGTTTGTGTGCATTTGCATGTGACTTGAACTTGTAGCATTTGCTTATAGTCACAAGGCAAGCTTATATAAAGGCATAATTCATTTCCTTAAAAAAAAATTTAAAAAATAAAAAATTCCAGGCTTGAACTTATGTCTTTCCAGACCCCTCACTCTCTGTCTGTATTTTGTCCTATGTGCATGGGTAACATACACACAGAATTAGCTTTAAAATACGTGAATCTGCTTTCCTTTCTTTTTTCTCCCACTAAGTTTTCTTTTCTGCAGTCTGTCTCCAGGTGCCCATATTCTTACTTTTAATACTTCTATCTCTTAGGTTGAGAGTTGCTGTTTTCATTCCAATCTTACCACAAGCATTAAAGGAGCACTTCAATTTGGCCTCATTTATCACTCAACTTTTGGGCCAGGAATCAAGGTCAGTTTCTTAGAACCTGATGCTATTATAGACATGCAGTCTAATAGCTGAAAACACCGTTACTTCATTTTTTTTTCTTTCAAAATCGAGTTCTGCAGAAAAATTATTCTTTTGCTAAATGCACGAGTTGGCTGAAAAGTTCATAGGCTGAAAGGTTCATAGTAATCCATCTCACCATCAGAATGAGAGCTTCTATTCCAAGGGGATCCAAGCGTAGGCCACAGGAAAGACTATATTTAAAATAAACCCCATTTGATCAAATGCAACCACTGCATCATGGTCAGCCGATGAACTTTTGTTGATACTTCAGACAGCCTTCTGCATTGTAGTAAGTAGACATGCAGCAGTTAAGTATGACATATTTCTAAGCTTGTGTGAATCTATGTTAATGGCATTTGTGTTACACGAATTACATTTGTGCAAATTAAATCAGTGAAGAAGGTTTAAATATACATTTTCATTTAATTTCCCGAAACGCTTTACCCTTTATTAGGGTCATGGGAAGGCTGGATCCCATCTGGACGACATCCAAGCTGACTCAGTGCAAAAGCAGGGTACACCATAAACAGTTAACAGACCATCACAAGAATGAAGAATATCCAGTTAGCCTAAAGTGCATGTCTTTCGACTGGTGGACAGCTCTATGTTACTAGAGTCCATTGGTCCGACAGCCCTACTCATATGAGTAAGTCTGTTGGGCTTTTTACACCTAAGCCTAATGGCTCATCAGGCCTGAGCCTATCCCTGGTTTCTGTAGTGTGAAGCGACTAGGAGCCAACTCCTCCTGGATGGAACGCTAGTCCTAGCTTACCAGTATTTTTTACTGGTATCCAGTTATTCTGCTGGGTGGACAGAGACACACTTGTGGTTAAGACCTTGCCCATTGGTTTTAGCTTGGTAGTGGTCTAACAGGGATATAAGATGGGCACCTTGCTGAAATCATTAGGTCACCCTACTCAATTCATTTGGGTTAGGGTTGTCGGACCAATGGGCTGTAAATGTTGGACCAATGGGTTGACAGACCAGGGGCCTGTTGTAATATAGGGCTATAACCTTTGGACTGTGAAAAGAAACCAGAGCACCTGGAGGAAACCCACACAAGCACAAAAAGGACATGCAAACTCCACACAGAAACACACTGGCTGGGGACAGGGCTTGAACCCAGGACCTTTTTGCTGTGAGGTGGAAGTGCTACCCACTATACCACCCTGCTGGTTTTAATATAAATTCTAAAAATCGTCTAAATTCCCATTTCGTATGCCTAATAATTCCGAGCTAATTCAAGTCTACAAGTCTAACATTTTAAGTTAATTAACCTTGTAATATACTGTAATGTACTGGCAACGCAATTCCTTATTAATCACACACCTATGTATAAATGCTTACATATAAATAATTGATAACAAAACTGAAATCATGCCCTATGGTGGCCTGGCGAGCTGTCCAGGATGTAATCTGCTCTCGTCCAGATTTGGCTGAAATTGGCACCATCCTTCCTGCGACCCTATTTAGGATTAAGCGGTACAGAAAATGAATGAATGAAAACTGAAACCTAAAAAAATTAAGTGTCTTGCACCACTGCTCAGACTCGCACCGAATCTAAAACACAATATAAGTCAGGTAGACAGACAGACTTTTGTAGAGCAAAACAACATGAAACACAGAACATGAACTCCTTAAACGGATAATTAAACTAACAAGAGAGGTGACATGTGAAAATAGCTAGTGACAGCCAGTGAAAAATCCCTCAATATTAACCTTTCTGCTTTCTCGCCAGACCGTAGTCGGGGAAGCAGGAGTTACTTACGTATTTATTTATTTCCTTCAGGGCTGAAGTTGATCCAGCCCTTAAAGGGGCTGTGCAATGGAGATTTTATGCAAATCTATATATCATTTTCCCCTCTTCTAACCCACTTGACCCAGTATATATGTTAATTGCCAGGTCCTGAAATGTGTTGGTTGAAATGAATAATAATAAGAAACTGCTGAACATCAAGTCTCATCCTTGCTTTAGTGGAAAATCTCAGTTGGATACTGTTGACTTGTATCTAAAAATTGTTGCTGTAATTCATAAAGACTTTTCTGTGATCATCCCAGAATGCCTATACTCTTCTACAGGTGTATATATAATACTATACTGTGAATATGTATAGTTTGATAGTCTGGCCTGTTTGTTTTCACCCAGCAGAGGATGGGTTTCATATATATATATATATATATATATATATATATATATATATATATATATATAAAATATT
>JAOUQZ010000032.1:5942432-5947492 GCA_028564935.1 Neosilurus hyrtlii
CTGACAGCTTTGATTGTTTTTTTTTTTTGCTCCGCAGCAAAAATGCACCAATTAATATGCAGAGAGTGAGTGAGACAGAGACAAACAGAAAAAATATACATGCAGGGAGGAGGGAGGGAGGGAGGGAGGGAGGGAGAGAGGAGTGGGGGGCATAGGGAGATAGAAGAGGGACGGATGGTAAGGGAAGATGAAATGAGAGATGATGAAGAACAAGGCGTGAAAGGGAAAAAGTGATGGAGCGAGGTATGGAAATGGTGAGAGTTGGTGTATGGCAAAGATGTACAAAAAGAGAAAGGAATGGAAAGAGAGAAGGATGGGGTAATGTGGGGGGGATCAATATGTACATATTTAGTGGAGATGGAGGGATCGATAGGGACAGGGGAGAGGATGGGGTGAGGAGGGAGAGAAAGAGAGATGAGTGGATGGTGAAGGGGTGGAGTGATGTGGCACTGGGCTGCTGTCTCTTTGTCGCAGTGTCAGGGGTATTGATACTGTAGTATTGCCATGACAATAGCACCACGGCGACGGCCATGACGACTCCGGGGAGCACAATGTGGCCACAAAACTGAGGGCACTGAGGCATCACATATAACTGAGAGACAGTGACAGAGGTGGGGGGTAGGGGGCAGGTGCATGTCTGGAATTTTAGGGACAGATATATAATACATAGTTGTCATAGTCTAGGCACACATCCCTACAATATATATATATATGAAACTGAATTCCAATTCCCCAATTTCAGTTTTAGTCATGCCTTTACTTTTATAGTTATCTAGTCAGTATTGCTAAAACACTAAGTGCATGAAAGCTAAATTGGACTACATTCAGACATACACTCAGAAAAACAGTACTAACACTGCCTATCCTTGTCACTGGAATGGTACCCACAATTCATCTAAGGTACTCCAATGATTTAAGGTACACAAATGGACTGCAATAATTTTACAGCTACAAAGATGCACTGTATGCACTTTTCTAGGTGAAAGATACCTACTCGAGATATAAAATATGTACCAATCCATCAACGAGGAAAGGTTCTGAGAATGTATTTGCTTTACTGCATGCTCTATCTTCCTTCACCCATCACTTTTACGCCATACACAGTTCGTAGCGTTCAGCACTGTGCATGCTCTCGAAGATACAAATGGTTGCTTGTCAGCCTGGAAGTCAGTGTGAGTGGCCACCTCTTTCTCCCAGTATGATCTATAGTACCCTCCCCTCGCCCCTTCCCTCCTTAATATGATGTAAAAAGCTAATCGCATGCAAATGCCTGTTGTCCCGGTAACAGGGGCCGAAAAATCCCTTTGATGTTTCACCCAGCTCATTCTCTCCACGTTCCCCTTTGTTCTGCCGAGTCTCGCTGCTTTGTCAACATAGCCCGTCTATCCCTCACTCTCCATTCCTATCCTTCTCTATCTTCACCAATCTTTAGCTATCTCTTCTACATTCTTTTTCTCTCTCTCTCTCTCCCCCCCCAACAAATTTCCTTTTTCCCCCTTCTTATCCCCTTTCTTTCCTGAACTTCTTTGTCCATAACCTTTGCTCTCTACAACATTCAGTCCCACTCTTGCCCACTCTTCAGATTTGTAGTTAGACAAAAAACTTCCCTGCTCTCAACCATTCCTCCATGTACAGCATCTCCCCCTTCATTCTTTCACTCTTGTTCTCCCTATCCCCTCTGTGTGCCTCTCTGTCTGAGCCCTCTCACCCCGTCATTACCCATCATCCCATCTACTGTCTTTTGCCCCATTCTCTCGAAAACCCCTTCCTGTTTCTCACTGTGCTCTCCCTCCCTACACCCCCCTCCTCCGTTTTGCTCTCTATCTCTTTCTCCCATAAATATCTGATCCCACTCTTGACCAATCAGCCGCTGCCATTTTCACTGTGCCACTAATGGTTTCCAATATACAATATATGCCATAATCCCTAGTGCATTGGCACTACAATACTACAGTGCTAAATGTCATTAATCCACACACTGAAATGGCTGCAACAGACAACACTCTCATTCATTTCCAGTTTTAATTCTTGAAAGAAAAAAGGAAAGAAAATCACTCTGGTCAAATGCAAAATACATAGCAACATACTGTAGCATGCTATTATTTAATCATTAAAATAATAAGAGGTTTTGCATTACCCCCAAAAAATATGTAAACATCAATTATAATAAGAGTTATAATGAGAAGCTTACAAAAGGCACATTGTTTCTTTGGTTAATGCTCGTATTTACAGAGAGAATGATGAATCATGCCAAGGTATTTATAGTTATGAAGAGACCTGCTTTAAAAGAGCTGAATTGAACACATTTCCCACTGTGCAAAGTATATTTGGATTAAGTCTGGCTGTGGGTTTAGCTTCATTCCTCATGTAACTCGCATACACACTCATACCACCTCTTATATAAAACTACTTAATAATTCTAGATCAAGGGTTTTTTTTTTTTAGGAGCTCTACTGTTCCAAAATGGATTATGAGTGCTTGGTTAATGTCAACTCTAACAAAGCAGGATTCAAACTCTTTATGTAGAGTCCTGGAATCCAGTGACTATACATGATTAAGACTGTAAGGTTGAGTAGAATATAATAGAATATAGGAGGGTGGGGTGCACCAATTACATAACTCAAAGATTAAAGCAGAAACTCATAGCATTTCCTCTTGTGCAAGCAATCTTTGGATTTGGCTGCTGGAGCTGCCATGACAATCAAAGCCAGCTGGATCATAATGCATCTCATAAACAGACAAAGGAAAAATTGACTCTTTTCACACAGTGGGAGAAACTGAGTGAGAAGTGGTGGGTATGTAAATTCATATGGGAGCTGTATGAATTCATATGGCGCTAAATATGGAACTAGTAACAATAACAATCAGAGCTGTGTGGAGAAATCTGTTCAGCTTTCCAGAGTTTATTCAACCCCAGCACACTACTTGAAGAATTGGGGTAAAAAAAAAAAAAAAACGCCAACGTGGCAATTTCATCAACATTTACATCAGATTGTTTAGCGCGATATGTAACCACTGCCTAGCACCATTTTTTTTTCCTGTTAATGAAGCGAGTAAAAGAGTTATTGATCCAAAATGTGTACAGCATTGCCACAAATGAGCAGCTATTCATTACTGTAAACAGTCTTTTTGCCTTTAAAGGAAATTATGAGACATATTGTTCAAGTTGCTGATTAACACCATCTATTGGACAAAAGCTGACTTAGGGTTTGGGTTCAAGCAAGTGCCCTTTGCCCCTGAAAAAGTATGTTAAAATGACAAAAGACACCTTTGTTAATACAGAACAGGTCAATAGTGAGGAACATTCATTCATTTTCTAAGACACTTAATTCTAATTAGGGTCACGGGGAAGCTGGCGCCCATCTCAGCCGACTCTGGGCAAGGGCGTGGTACACCCTGAACAGCTCGCCAGACCATTGCAGGGCTAACACACCTACAACTATTCACACTCACATTCACGGGGGCAATATGGAACACCCAGTTAGGCTACTATGCATGTTTTTGGACTGTGGGAGGAAACTGGAGTACTCAGGGTTTTGAAGAGGCTTGAGCCTAGCTCAGCCGACACTGGTAGAAGGCCGGTTGCACCCTGAACAGCTCGCCAGACCATTGCAAGACCACCATACACAACCATTCTTACTCATATCCACATCTAAGGAATTTTGGAACAGCCAGTTAGTCTACTGTGCTTGTCTTGGAGTGCTGGAGGAAACCAGAGTACCTGGAATAAACCCATGCAATGCAAACCTGTGAATATTATCCAAGCTATTACAATATACAATGAAACATTAGTTACACACTATTATTTTATTGGGCTGCCTTTAGACTTGATAACAGCACACAATAGCCATGTTATTGTTGCTCCAGTTGGTCAGGTCGAGGCTCAGCAACATTAATGTGGCAATAAAATGTCAGTTGACCTGTATGTAATGAATGAGCAGGTTATCACATCAATGAACTTTTTCTTCCCTGATGGCATGGATATAAAATTTGGGATCATATAATGAAAGAGAGGTTCAGGGAGCATGAGGAATCATTTTCACATATGTATTGGCACCCCAAAGTCCCAATTTTTCCCTCATCATTTCAAGATGTCAGTGAAAAATAAACCCAAATCTGGATGGAAACACATGTTGTGATGTTGCTTAAGTTTGTCTAAACAATGTGATGGTGATTATTTGCTGTAATCAAGGTTAAAGGCCGAACAACAAATTATCAGGGTTTCTGTATTGGATTAATTAATAAAATGTGTTTCATAATATTTTTGCTGTTTAATGCCCATAAATGTTTATTCCTGAACAGAACACATACTGATTAGTTTGACTTTATTTATAGGCTGACTTTATTTTTAAGTTAAAGTTAATGAGGTTTGGATTTAATACATTTAATTCAAGCAACCAGGCTAAGAGGCTAATTACTATACGGAATGTAATAATGTTAAGGTTGGGTTGTTATTTCCCTGAAAATAATAATAATAATAATAATAATAATACATTTTAAAAAATCATGGACCCATTGGATGTGTTTTACAGGCCACACTGGTCCGAGATCTCTGTCATTATGCACTGCTAATTTCTTTTTAATTTTGGTTTGAATAGGTAGTAGAAGAAACATTTCAACACGTCCACCTCATAGCAGGAATGTCCCGGGTTCAAGTACTGTTTCCCCTGTTCTTGTATGGGTAAACCGGGCAAAGGCAGGGTACACCCAGACTATCGCAGGGCCAACACATGCAACCATTCACACTCACACCTAGAGGCACCTTGGAACAGCCAATAGTCCTAATATGCATGTCTTTGAACTGTAGAGAAAACCATACATAACAGGATATGGACTAGTGAAAGAAAGTGAATATTTTTCATTGAAAAGGTCAGTTATTCAGTGGCTGCAATTGATTTTTCTACAGAACAAATAGGGTTCTGCTCAACAGTATTTGCTATGAAGCACTTTCTTTTGTTGTTAAGGTGCATGGCTACAGAAAATGTGATTGGAAAATGCTATACATACATACATACATACATACATACATACATACATACATAAATATATATATATATATA
>JAOUQZ010000032.1:5967737-5982411 GCA_028564935.1 Neosilurus hyrtlii
TGTGAATGGTTGTGTGACTGATGGCCCTGCGATGGCCTGGCGAGCTGTCCAGGGTGTACCCCACCCTCGCCCAGAGATGGGCGCCAGCCTCCCCGCAACCCTAATTAGGAATAAGCGGTTCAGAAGATGAATGAATGAATGATCTAATGATATCTGCAGCATAAAATGTTCTTTATAGACAATCAGCATAAGTGTATCAAACATTTTTATGTGAAGAAATTCTTTGGAGTTCACACTGTTCTTTGAAAACTGTAGGTCAAGTATTGACACAGTAGCATCCATAACATTTTGACAACCTGAAAGATGGTTCAAAATCCTCTCATTAGAACCTGTGCAGCAATCTTTTTCTGTGTCCGTAACAAAAACTAACCAGACAGAACTTTTATTTTCCTATGTCCCTGAAATGTTGCTGTTTATCCCAGAATTCTGCTGAGATGGGTGTCACCCTCCCCACAACTCTAATTAGGATTAAGTGGTTCAGAAAATCAATGAATGAAAGAATATATTGGTGGAGCTCCATGAGGTGCTTAGCACCATACATACAAACATTGTGTCTGTCTGTCCGTCTGTTCATGTACACGTCGGAACCATGCCATTATATAACCGTCATAAAAGGAATGAATGTCTGAGTGATGGTAACTTTTGTTGCACGTGACGTTTCTGATTACGGAAGCAAACCTATCCGGCGGATTGGCATCTCGCTACCCTGTGGTGTTATTGGATTTCCATTAAAGCAACCTTATGTTAAAAGTGTAACATTTTCAGACAATATCAAAACTTTGGCGGCTGGGTGGTCATAACGTGATGGTTACATGACATTACATCATCGATGGCGTCATCAAAACGAATTCACATAAAAACCTTGTATCACAAGAAGTTAATTTTTTTGGAGCTCAGCATTTAGGAAGTGCTTAAATCTTTATATTAACTATTCAGTTTACCTGGGATTATGAATTTTCCTGACTGGAGCAGATCTTCATTCAAATCTCTAATCAGAGGAGGGGCTTTTAGAGATGGTTCCTTCGACTGGTCAAAAACATCTGATGGTAACTTCTCCTCTGGTGAATGGTTAGGTGAAGCTGCATCTGATTGAGTCTTAACATCTAATAAGATTTCTGGCTGGGCCTCTGGTTGTTTTTCTGCTAATTAACAAACTAGATATGAGACACTGCAAGAAAAAATCTATGAAAACAAACCTGTGAATTATTATATTCTAACAAACCTCCAGTTCCATTAGCAGAGTTAGAATTTGCTTCATGATCAGTTATTAGCTTCTTTACTGTACTTTTAGCCTCATCAGAATGGCTATCTTTGAAGAGAGGTGTTTTGGACGGTGAGGCAGAAGTTTCTGTTAGATGGCTTGCTTTCTTCTGACCCTTTAAGGAACTGTGGTCTTCCTTGGCTTTTGGGTTACCACGGCCCCCAGATTTGCCCTTCCCCTTACCTCCCTTAGCTTTCCGCCTTCTCCTAGAAACAAAAAATAACAATGATAAAATGACACAAGACACAATATTATAGAGCTTATGTGGCCACACACACTCACACACAGACATATATATAAATATATATGCTACCTTTCAAACATTTGGGATCAGTTAATTTTTCTTTCTCCAATTAAAGAAAAAAAAACAGAAAGACATCTGGATTATTATTTTTGCCAATGTCTTAATTAGATTTCATATTCATTATGCAACTCATTTGATATTTTCCTGAAAAGTGTGAAATTTTCTGGTTGGCCTCAAACTTTTGTACGCTAGTGTATATCCATATGAAATTATGAAATCCTGAATACATCATCACCTATAGAACGTTCCAAGATTCCAAGAATGTGTACAAGGTACGTTGCTGTGAATCGGTATTGGATGTTCGTGATCTTTGGGCCCAGGGGGCACTCTCTAAAACACAGGCATGATTGTCTCATATACATCACTGCATGGGCTCAGGAACACTTCCAGAAATCACTGTCTCTGAACACAGTTTGCTGTGCCATTCACAGATGCAAATTAAAGCTCTATCAAGCAAAGAAAATGCTATATGATCCAGAAATGCTTCCATCTTTCTTGTTTCAAGCTTATTTATTATGGGCAAAAGCAAAGTGGAATACTTTTCTGTGGTCAGAATAATTGAAACTAAAATTGAAATGGAAAACATGGTCACCGGAACAGTGGTGGCTCGGTGATAGGGTGCTGGATTTCTGATCCCAAAGTCAGGGTTCAAGCTCCACTATCAACGGGTTGTCACTGCTGTCCCCCCAGTGCAGCTAATTGGGTTATCAAAGGACAGCCATGTCTCTCACTGTTTATGGTGAGAGGCATGTAAGAGAACCATTGTGATTTTCGTCAAGAGTAGGCTGCATTGCCGTCAGTGTGTTTCTGCCCTGCAATGGCCTGGTGAGCTGTCCAGGGTGTACTCTGCCCTCACCCAGAGTTGTCTGAGATGGGAACCAGCTTCCCTGTGACACTAATTAGGATTAAGCGGTTTGGAAGTGAACGAATGGATGAACATGGTCGCCACATCTTTTAGACTAAAGACAATCCTGCTTGTTAAAAGCACTCAGTTAAAAATTTCTGAAAGTGTTCCTGAGCCCATGCAGTGATTTCCAGGACAGAATTATGCCTGTTTTTAAGTCAGTGAGCTACTATTAATTTTTGGCAATGTAGAGGCCCTGGAAAGGAGAACGTGCAAATTCCCCACAGACAGGTTGGCTATAAATTATGTATTGTTTATTATATTTTCTTTTGAGTAAAAAAAAAAATCCTTTTACTTAAATATATTCTACCTACTCTTGCTAACTGTAATAATGTTATACCTGGGTGCTCTAAATCCTCCCACTTTGACATCCTTTCCCCTGGGGCACACACGTTCCTCCAATTTTCCATCTTGCCTTTCACCAGTGATGTTGTTGGTACCTGGTTGAGAAAGATGATTTTCTTGTTTCCTATGTTCATTAAATTTTCCCTTTTGTCCTTTGGAGTTTCCTGAGTTTTTGCTTTTGTGTTGATCAACAGGGGAGGAATTTAACTTCCTGTTTTGAGATGAATCTGGTTGTGTGTTAAACTTTGCTTTCGATCCGTTAGCCAAATGTCTGCTTAAATCAGATACATTACTTACATGTGGAGTTGCATTAGGTAATGTTTCACCTTCAGCCAGTGACTTATCATCTTCAAAAACACAGTCTGAGTGAAATCCTTGATCCTGATCGGACTGGTCTGCACCTATATTTCCTGTAGTATGAGTGTCTATTTCATGAATATATTTATTTCTAGAGCTTATCTCACTACTGCTGGTCCTTCCTCTATGGCACGCTTCCCAGGGTAGGGTGCCTCCAGTTCCCTTCCTTTCCTCACCCACACCAGGCCTTCTTTCCTTGGATGGACTCTCCAAAAAAAGGTCATGGTTATCCAAGGCCACTTCATCTCCACCACCTTCATCTGAGTTCTGAATGCACTGAGGGGACGGCTGTCTCTCTCTGGCCAAATCAATGACATGAGGTGGGGGTCTAGAGCTGACTAAATCCTTGCGAGCCCCTCCACTATTCTTCCCACTGCTGTTGCTGTCCCTCCTACGCAAGCTCGCAGTCCTTCCAACGATCTCGGTCTTCGCGTACCCCCAGGCCTTACCCCGCCGAATTCTAATGGCCTTACTTCGCTTGCACAGTGGCAAAGTTTTGGTCTTGCTAATCCCATGCATTTCTAAGTAGCGCTGCTTGGAATCTGTGTCACCATCCGGACCTCCTCGAGGTTCCAGCAGCTCTACATAATCCCCACATCCATCACTGGACTGTCTGAGGCGCCGCAAAGTAGAGTTAATATCAACCTCATCGCCATCTGGAGGAAGATCATCCTCTTCATCCCACGACCAAGAGTCAGGATCTCCGGAAGAAGAGCCCCATCCCAGTCTCCCAGTATTCGGAGAAAGGTAGTCAAGTCCAGGTGGACGTTTGGAAGGAAGCTCCAGGTCAGTGGGATTGTGTAGCAATTTTGGGTAAACGACCTCATCCCACGGAATGCGAACCACTCCATCAGAAGTACTCACCAGACAAGTATTTAAACCATCTCCACCTGAAAAAAGAAACAAACAAATGAAAATATAGTGAGTGTTTTTTTATGAAGTCGATCAAATGATTCACTTAAAGAAAGAACAGAAATCAAACACATTCGAACTTTTAGCCTCATATACCAAACAGTTACCAATATAAATCTGACGGAGTAACTGAACGACTGATCTCACACATTCAGAAGAACTCTTACAGGATCATGAGGGGATCAAAGTGACTGATACCATTTATATAAGCATACGGTATAAATGAACAGAATACTGTTATACCCATGTGCATACACCACTCACTCACTCATTTGCCGAACTGCTTAATCATATTAGGGTCCTGGGAAGACTGGAAGACAGCCGACACTGGGCGAAGGCGGGGTACACCCTGAACAAATTGCCAGTCTATCGCAGGGCCAACACAATCACAACTATTCACACTCACACTCACTCCTAGGGACAATTTGAAACAGCCAATAAGCCTAATGTGCATGGCTTTGAACTATGGGAGGAGACCAGAGTACCTGGAAGAAACATACACAAACATGGAGAGAACATGCCAACTTCACACCGAAACACCCTTGCTGAGCCCACGACCTTCTTGCTGTGAGGTGGATATGCTAACCACTATGTCACCATGTCACCCTACATACACTCGCTAGTGGTAAATGCTTTAAAATGAGAAAAGCTTCATAAAAAAAGTTACTTGTGTCAGTGATATTTGTATGCTAGTTGATTGTGTATACAAGAAAAGTGCACTAACAGTCCAGTAATCACCTCTAAGGAGTAGCAATGATTGTGCATTATTTTTCTACTTCTGTTGAAGACTTTTTTTCGATTTATCATTCAAGCTGCAGTGATGGTGTTCAGAATCAGCCGCTTTTTACCTTACAGATTTTTAGAAGCTGCCCTGACACCCCCTCTCCCCAATCCCTCCTATACGCCTGGCAAATACACTGCCGGGCCAAAAAAAAAGGTTAGATGACTTACCAAATTATCCCATTTACATTTAAAGAACAAGGCAGTCATCCTTGTCCAGAATGATTTACTTACTTACTTACTTATTCCATTCATACAACTGAGCAGTTGAGGATTAAGGTCCTTGCTCAAGGGTCCAACAGTGGCAGCATGTTGGTAATGGGACTTAAACCCCCAAACTTCTGATCAGTAATTCAGAGCCTTAACCCCTGAGCCACCACTGGCCATCAATAGACTTTTCTTTTCTGTTGGCATAGATATAAATTTGGGGCTTACGTAGTAAAAGAGTGGTTTAGGGAGTATGAGGAATCATTTTCAAACATGAACTGGCACCACAGAGTCCTGATCTTAACCCTATTCAAAGTGTTTGGGATTTGCCAGAGAAGACTTTTTGGAGTGATAAAATTTTCCCGTCATCAATTTAAGATGATGGTGAAAAATTTACCCAACTCTGGATGCAGATTAATATTGTAATTTTGCTCAGGTTTGTCAATAAATAAATAAATACCACAGTGATTATGCACCTTAATCAAAGCTAAGGGTAGTCTAAAACAATATTAGTGTGTGAAACTTTTTTTTTTTTTTGACTGGGCAGTGTACGTTGGGACCTGTAGTCAGTTGTTGTTAAAAAAAATGCTTTAAGTAATTCCTTCAAATGAATTTCACAACCTTAATGTACACAGAATATCATAACCAATTTAAGTAAATAAAGAATTTTTGATTCAGTTTAAACAGGGGCCAATCATTACTAGACATAAGGGGTTTTAGATTTAAATTAAAATTAAGAATTAATTCATATGAAGAAATATCATGAAAGCAAAACATCCTTACATGTACATATATTGTACCCTTAACTGTAGGTATACAGTACAAATATTAAAGTATCAACTCACCTTCTCTCTTGCAGCCACGCTCCTTGTTGATGCAGTGCAACCACTCTGCTGTAAACACTAGAGGGTGCTGGGATTCAGGAACCAGGACCTCCTGGACATTTCGGCCACCTAGAGCAAGGCATTTGAGGGCCAGGCGCGGGCAGCGTGTGGAGAATGGCACCACTTGCAGGTAGAAGTCATTGCTTCGCAAGAGCCTCCAGTCAAGAGTGGAAAGCTGGACCACCACCTTTTCACCCAAACAGAGAGGCCACCCCGAGTGCAGGAACAAACAGCCCAAATACTGAGACTGCAAAAACAAGTAACACAGTACTGCTACAAAACTGAACTTCAAAAGTCTACCTGTAACATCTATTTTATTTCAACTTAAAGGGTTTATTTTTGGATGATCATCATTTGACTTTGTTATTGTTGATGATCCCTGTTAGACCCCCAGTGTGTTAAGACCCCTGGGCAAGGTCTTAACCACAAGTGTGCCTCTGTCCACCCAGCAGTATAAATCGGTAACAGTAAAAAAATACTGGGAAGGTGACCTGCGATGGACTAGCATCCCATCCAGGAGGAGTTGAACTCCTAGTTGCTTCCTGGAAACCGGGGTTAAGCTCCGTACTGATGAGCCAGTAGGCTCGGGGGTAAAAGCCCAACAGACTTACCCTACCTTACTGATCATGCACTAATGCTATACTGTACTATTCTTAATATATTATTTTATTAAAAAAGTAAAACTTTTGATCCTAGGAGACGCACTCATGCTTGAGAAATATGAGCTGTTAGAAATATGGTTCCGAATCTCCCATAAACATGAGCACCGTTTATAAACACATATTTAGAAGTTCATACAAGTTCATAAACACATAGTGATTTAAACGCTTTATGTGTGTCTTAAAGTAAATTTACTTGGAAATTTGACCAGGAGAAACTTTTATCTAAGCGAGCATCAGAGCTTAAAAAACAATAACAAATTATCTTGTGTCCCAAAGCCAAACTTACCAAGCATCTCCTCTAATACCATTTTCTGAACCGCCTGATCCATTATTAGGATCACAGGGAGGCTGGAGCCCAACCTAGCCAACTCTGGGCATATGTGGGGTATACCCTGAACAGCTTGCCATACTCAAGCCCAGGACCTCTGACCTCTACGCAACCAAACCAATTATCCACCATGCCCAAACTAATTATCATTAACATTATGAGCCACCATTCACCTTAACTTCCTTCATGTTCCCTGTTTAAGATCATTCAAGCAACCTACGGTAAATTCTTCTGGATTATCACTTTATTTTAAATTAAGTTTAATTATAGAGTGACAATCTCCGCTGCTCCCCAACTCTCTTAATCATTTACACACTCATAAGACTTAATTATATTATGGAAAATACACAGCTGCACATTTACTTATTCTTCCCTCTCTCTACTTTGGTCTAGCTCCACTGTTCTCTTTAGATTAGACCTGTGCGCTGTCTTATAGCTGCCAATATCACTTATTTGTTGGATAAGACAGCAGCCACTGATTAAAATTCTTTAACATATTATCGCCTCTGGATGGCACGGTGGCGCAGTGGTTAGCACGTCCGCCTCACAGCAAGAAGGCCTGGGCTTGATTCCCAGCCCGGGTGTTTCTGTGTGAAGTTTTCATGTTCTCCCCGTGCTTGCGTGGGTTTCCACTGGGTACTCCGGTTTCCTCCCACAGTCCAAAAACATGCACATTTCTGGCTAATTGGCTGTTCCAAAACAGCCCCTGGGTGTGAGTGTGAATGACTGTGTAAGTGTTGGCCCTGCGATGGCCTGGTGAGCTGTTCAGGGTGTACCCCGCCCTCGCCCAGAGTCGGCTGAGATGGGCGCCAGTCACCCCGCGACCCTAATTAGGATTAAGCAGCTTAGAAAATGAATGAATGAATGAATTATCGCCTCTATATAAACTGGCTGACGTAGCCACCAATGCTGTGGATGCTTTAAATAACTGTGCATAAAAGCAAGCAGATAATCTTGCTAACAAAAAAACCTTGGGAGTTTCAACAACAGTATCACCTTCCATTTACTACAGCCTAGCTTAGTTATCCTGTATTATCTCCACTGATGCTATATCTAAAGTTAACTGTTGTAATATGCTGCCTGCTGAAACTATACATGGTTATACTACTTATAGCGTTTTAGCTACAGTACATTCATACATTCATTCATTTTCTGAACCGCATAATTCTAATTAGGGTTACTGGAAGGCTGGCGCCCATCACAGTCAACTCTGGGCAAGGGTGTGGTACACCCGGACAGTTCGCCAGGCCATAGCAGGGCAGAAACATGCTGGCGGCAATGCAACAGCATACTCTTTTTGAATGACAGCAATACTTCTTTTACATGACTCTCACCACAGACAGGGCTCACCTGGTCTGTCCCTGCTCTATCATTGAAACAAAACTGAAACACATCTAACAGTTATTTTAAACATGTGTATACATTCCTACATGTTTGCGTGTGGCTATTTGATTTAAGATTGTTATTACAGACAAATCACAATCGATGTCTTAATAAATGCCATGATTACATACACAGGATTTCGTTTTACATTATTTAGGGGATGTACAATTTTGTGCATGCAGCCAAATTATATATCTTTTACACATTTTCAACTTTAGCCACTAATATCCAGCCTTGTTTTGTCATAGACAGTTATCTCTTCTATATGACCGTCTAAGTAGCTAGCCAGCCACTCCACGAAGCAGCCAGCTGATTTCACTGCAGCTGGTTGGCTCCCATGTCTACTTTAGATCTGTGTTTTAAATCACTTTCTCTTAGTTATATTTGGCGAAAAATAAAAACATAGTCGGTGGAAACTTTCCACATCTCTCGTCGTTTTATTTGTATCCATCAAATAAAACGTTTCCTCCACTACAGTATCAGCCACAGTCCCACTTTCTCAATGTGTGCCTGAGTATTCTGTTACTTTATCCCTCCCCCTATTTCTCAATAAATCCTCTAAAGCACAAGACTGTCCCCCGCCCCCCCCCCCCCCCCCCCCCCCCCCATTTTCTTTCTGCTGCCTTTTTCCCTTCTTAACGTCTTTCTCACACAAGTAGCAGCCAAGCCCCCCTCCACCTCTCTCTCTCTCTCTCTCTCTCAGACAGACATATGGTAAGAATTATACTCATGACTCATAGTTCTTGTCCCAGTCAGTTCCTCATAGCGACAATGAAAACACAGCCGGCAGAAAATGTGTGAGCGAATTCTTGTGTAAAAATGAATGAGTTACAATATACTCACATGCAGTAAAACATTGGTGTGTGTGTGTGTGTGTATGTGTGTGTGTGTGTGTGTGTGTGTGTTTATCATGAGGAAGAATACTATATGTATGTTTACTGTTAGAATGTACAGTATTTCAGTATGTGTTTGTTTGAATAAGACACACTGTTTAAAACAGTGAATGAAAGCAGAGTGAGTGTCTGAATAGCAAAGCAAAGTGTTATTCATGAGAATGTAGATGGAAAAATACAAGAAATAAGGATAAGGACTTTCTAAAGCTAGTATCTTATGGAGCGGTGAATATATGTGAATATATGTTCAAAACTTTTCTGCAAATGTATTTTTCTGCAAACAGTTGCAAATGTTTGCAAATCATTTGTAAGCATTTGCAAATAAAACGTGTCGCTAAATTTCTTTCTGGCTCACCATGTAGTGAACACAGTGCTGGAGAGGGATTGCTCACCCCATCAATAGGGGTAAGAGTTGTTCAGTTCCAAAGCCTGATATTATTCTGGTATTTTACCAGGAGTTGGCAAAAGGTCCCAGACCTTTCCAAACAGTGGCAAATGAGTGGTAAAGAGTTGCTAGCCATCATAAACACTGTTGCTAACATTTGTCAGCATGTGCACTGATTGTCTTTCACAAACATTTTTTACTTTTTGCTAATTGTTGCTAAACGTCACTAATTACAGAGGTGAACCCTGATTTTTACCAACATTTGTCAGAAAAGTTGCCGAATCTGGGTTCCCAAGTAGCACATCGACAAGGTGCATAACTATCAACCTGTAGATCACCAGTTCGAATCCAGGTTGATGCTGCAGCCATCCGAGACCGGGAGTCCATGGCATATAATTGGCCGAACTCTCACGGGAGGGAGGGAAGGCATACACTCACTTCCCTGCCACTCACCAGTCAATCATGGGCATCAATGAGCCCATTCGTACGAGGATATCGCTTTCCCGCTGAGTGTGTTAGGTCACCATCAAATATGCATGCGCAGCAGTTCGTAAAAGGCAGGTGGCAGCATCGCATATTACTGAGGGTGCATGTGTCTTCTTATGACCTTCCCTGGTTAGTGGTGGTCGTGTGATAGGGAAGGAAATACTTGATGGGTCGGAATTGGATATGACTAAAATTAGGGGAGAAAATGGGGAGAGGTTTGTCAGCATTTGCCACTCTGTAGGTTATTACCTTAAAAGAATAAACGACTTTGTAAATGAGACAGCACGTACAGTATGTGTAAGGAATATACAGGAGAAATGCGTTTTATGCCTCTTGTACTGCAGCAATATGCTAATGATTCCATTTCTATATTTTTCTCAAAAACAAAGTTGGGATATTTTTTCAAAATACAATGAAAATCAAATTTATGCCCTGGACCAAGTTGTATTATAACTTAACATAAGTATTATTCAAAAACAAAAATTATTCAAGAAACTGTCCAAAAGTAAATGGTAGCAGGTGTGGAACCATGACTGAAAATAAAAATATAATCCACCAAAGGCCCGGTCTTTGCAAGCAAGGATAGGTCATGGCTCATTCCTTTGTGCGAAAATCCATGAGGGAATTATTAGTCGGTACAAAAGGAACATTTATCAATGCAAGATTGCAGATAATTTAGATCCTGTAAAATGTAGAGTATATAATATTGTGAAAAGATTTAGGGAATTTAAACATACGTCTGTGGGTAAAGGGCAAAATGAAAAAACATTGTTGGATGTGCCTGGTCCTCAAGCTCTCAGGCGGCATCAGTGTGATCCGTCCTGATGTGCTACTACTGGTTGGAGTTCTCATCTAGAAGCCCCTCGCTCCCACTGATGATGATTCATATGAACCTAAATACCTCAGAAACTGTAAGGATGGCTTTTCACTGCTGGTGATATAAACTTATTTACTAAAATTATTTAGGACTGCAATTACCATTACAGTTATAAGATAAGCAACTAGACTTCATCTTAAACTACAATGAAGTTTCTGCTACATGGCTTGTATTTTTATCAGGTTTCACTCAAATGAGGATGGGTTTCCCCTTTGAGTCTGGTTCCTCCCTAGTGTCCACTAAGGAAGTTTTTCCTTCCCACTGTCACCGCGGGCTTGCTCATTAGGGATGTGTAGGGTTTATAGAGAAATGTGTAAATTCTTTACCAAATTTGTTTTTACTATGTAAAGCTGCACTGCAACAATGCCAGCTGTACAAAGTGCCATACAAATAAAACTGAACTGAATTGAAACTCTGGTGTTGTAGTGACAAATATAGATACATAACTTTGGGACGTATTTCGGAAAATCTGTGTCACTTAACACATCCACTAATCCGTAACCTTTAAATGTACTTTGCAAGGAGGAAGCCATACCCCAATTCTATGCAGAAAAAACAATGAGCTCATCTCACACCGACTAAAAGAATGTCAAACTATGTGCTGCGGACATATGAGTCAACTTGCAATCTTGTTTAAGGTTAAAATAAACATTGAGTTCTCTGTGACTAAAATGAAAATGATCGGGTACATTAGTACCCATGGCATGGGTCAGTTTTATGTGTGTGAAAGTCCCAATGAGGCAGAGATATAGAGTATGTTGTGGTCAAGGCAACATCTTTTCCCAGGAAGTCCCTGCTTATTTCAGCAGGACAATGCCAGGCCTCATTTTGCACAAAATCTAACAGCTTGGTTTCTTAGTGTGCATGAATAGACTGCTGCCAGTCTAGATCTGCCTCACATTGAAATGTATGGAACATCATGAAGAAGAAAGATCACAGATTGTTGAGCAGCTCAAGTCTTGTATGAAGCAAGAATGGGCAAAAAAAAAAAAGAAAAATAAAATTGCAAAACTACAATAATTCCTATCCTCAATTATTAAAATATTAAAAAAGTGTAAGTAAAAGGAAAGGTTATGTAACTTAATGGTAAACATGCCTATGTCCCAATTTTTGTTGATTGCAGGGCACATATTCTAACTTTGCAGGCAATGGTGTGGCAAACTGTTTAGGGTGTACCCAGGCTTCACCCAGTGTCAGCTGAGATAGTCACCAGTCTCCCTGTTTGGCAAATGAGTGAGTGAATGAGTATTCTAACTTTACTTATTTTTTTAACCTCTACAATTTTCTCCCGTACTTTTAATCGTATCAAACCCCCACCCATCAAGTATTGCCTTCCCTATCACATAACCACCACCAACCAGGGAGGGGTGTAAGCATGCACATGCCCCCTCCAAATGAGCTCACAGACACTTATGATTGGCTGGTGATCGCTGTGAGTGACAGGGAAGTGATGCCATTCTTCCCTCCCATGAGAGCTCGGCCAATTAGCTCCCATGGACTCCATGTCACGGATGTCTGTGACATCAACCCGGATTCGAATTTGCGTTCTCCAGGTTGATAGTCATGCACCTTGTCAATGCACCACTCGGGAGCCGAATATTCCAACTTGGTTCAATAAAGTTCGATAAAGATGGTCAGTAAAATACTGAAAAAAACTTTGTTACATTTGTCAGATAAATAAAGGATCATGTGAATTAACAAATCAAACATTTTTGTTGCACTTTTTGATGTATGTTTGTAGTTATATTTAATGCTTTGCAATGTCCACAGGACAAATTAGTTCCTGTTTTCACTTACGTCATGCAGCTATAAACAGTCATTCTTTTTCTAGACTCAAATGTTTTCTGTTATTGTAGAAAAAATGTAGCTTGTCGTCTCTAGAGAAGCCGGAAAGCCTTCTGTCCTCCAGATTCTTCTGTGGTGGAAATCATACAGGTCCAAACTGCTGATGTGGAGATTCCTTCCACTAAAACTGAATCTGAGCCTGAACCCCCTGTGTTGTATGAATGAAACAATTTACTATTGTTGGGTGAGTGCGCATACTTACACAAGCATGCTGCTGGAGTCTGTGTAAAAGATGTTTAGCTGGGATGAAGAAATCCAGCAGATACCTTAAACTGTCATGCTGATAGGTGGACTCCAAGACAGAAAACACCTGAACACATACACAAGATTGCTGTTGTAAAAATGGTACACAGAACTAATTAAAACATTACACAAATTGTAGCAGAGATATTGGTTTCTGCCTGTGGACCTACATCTTGCACATATTTCCTCTTAACTAACTCCTGCAGGTCTATTTCATGTTATACAGATACATTGTAGTAATGTAACTGACAGCCTGAAGTTTACTTTTTTTAAACTATGAAGCAGTATTTCCGAAAGCAGTGATTTGAAGGCTGTATTGATGTGACACAGACATGCCGAGGAATGAATACAGCTTTGCTCTGCACACGCCCATGTGACAGTGTCCTCAGTGCTTCAGAAGAAGTTAAAATTGAATGAAACCACTATGTGGCATTTCCGTGCAGATTGCATTGAGCAGTTTTGGAAAAGGGTTTACTGAAACAAATAGACCAATTAGCACTGCAGGTTTTATGCATTTTAACTTCCTCTGTTCATATTAATGCTTTTCTTCCTTTTTTTAAAAAAGCATAAAATGTTCAAAAGAAGGAACAAATCCGTAAAATCAGAGAATAAATACTTTTCTTTACTGCGGCGCAGTGGCATAGTAATTATCACATCCGCCTCATAGCAAAAACGTACCGGGCTCATGTTTCTTTGTGCTTGCATGGATTTCCTCTAGGTATTTCAGTTTCCTCCCACAATCCGAAGACATGCTTATTAGGCTAACTGGCTGTTCCAAATTGCTCCAAGGTGTGTGCATGAGTGTGAAAGGTTGCTTGTGTTGGCCCTGTGATGGTCTGGCGAGCTGTTCAGGGTGTACCCTGCCTTTGCCCAGTGTCGGCTGAGATAGGAGCCAGCCTCCTCATGACAGATTAGGATTAAGAAAGGATTAAGCGGTTTGGCAAATGAGTAAATGTGAAGTATACCTCTTTAATGTCCCCACAGCCAATTCAAAAAGCATGTTCATTTATTGGTGTCACATAAATTATTTTGTTTTTGCATACAAAATACTGTATACAGTTTATAATAATGATTACATGGTTTGTTTGTTTTTTAACCATTAAGTGACACTAGAGTAAAAAAATAATAATAATGATTTTCAAATGATTATCAATTCATTTGAATTGAAAATCTTATTGGTTCAGCAGGCCTAATTTCCCATCAGTATTGCTAAAAATATTATAAAAAATATATGATTTTTAAAAAAACAATTATTAAAAAAAGAATAAAAATAAAAAGATTTCCAATATTTTTCCAGGATTTCCACAACCATGGAATCTCAGAGGAAAAAAACAAAGCACTGACCTGGGATAAAAGAGGGGGTGCAGTGCTCTCAAATGGGGGATAGAGGGAGGAGAGCGCCCCCTGCACACAGTCCTCCACTGCCTCCGAACCCTGGGACAAAGTAAACAAGAAAAGGAGGAGTAATATATTATGTATATAAACAAAATATTTCATGTCATGTTAGATATAACACATGACATTTACATTTGAGGAAAAAAAGAGAGAGAGAGAGAGAGAGAGAGAGAGGGTGTGTGTGTGTGTGTGTGTGTGAGAGAGAGAGAGAGAGAGAGAGAGA
>JAOUQZ010000032.1:5993243-6011678 GCA_028564935.1 Neosilurus hyrtlii
CTCTCTCTCTCTCTCTCTCCCTCCCTCCCTCCCTCCCTCCCTCCCTCCCTCTCTCTCTCTCTCTCTCTCTCTCTCTCCCATGCCTGTGAAGGAAATTCGATATTGGCAGCATGTTTTCTTTATTTTTGTGATTTAATTTATAGGTTTGGTGCTGCCGATATCAGAGGTTCGGTGAAGGTTATTGATTTCTTGAATTATTAAATGTATTTGTATGTGCGTGTAACAACAGTGAACCCTTTTCCTGTCCTTTTCAGTTGCTGAGAGCTGAAGGTGGTGGCCTTGGTGTCCTAGGTCTTGGGGTTTCCTTCCCTGGTTTTTAGTTTTTACCACTATAGTGTTTTGGCATGTGTGGCTGGGGTGACCATTATTTGTGTTTTCATTAGGACCTTTCCTCATTTGGTGACCCATCGTCTAACCGGTATGCCTCAGCACTGCATAAGCACCCCTTTTGCCTTTAGTGCTGTGTGTGGGATAAGTGTTGTAAACTTTTAATATTGTAATAAAGCAAACTTTTTTGATACTGGAAACACGTCTCCTGCCCGTGTTCAACGAACCTGAGTGCTCAGTGGTTGGTGCAACCACAGTTATATTTTCCTGGGTGGTATTCCTAGGGTGGTGTAATCTTCTCGTTTACCTATTTATCTTTCAATATAAGTTTGTTTACATACCCCTTGGTTGCACCGCCGCATTTACATTTATAATGTGGGAGGGTTTTTTTTGGGTCTCTGTATTTAAATAAATATTCCTAATTTCCCACGTTTTGCCTCCCCCTTACCTACGAGCACCACCAACCAGGGAGGTCCATAAGCATGCACAAACCCCCTCTGTGTCATGCAATGCTGCCACACAACTCTTTATGAACTGCTGTGCATGTGTATTTGGAGGCAGCCTTAAGAGGAGGTGTGAAAAGTGCTATTTGCCCCCTTTGTACGAATGAGCATACAGATGCCCATGGATTGGCTGGTGATCGCTGTGAGTGACGGGAAGCATATGCCATCCCTTCCTCCTGTGAGAGCTTGGTTAACTAGCTCCATTGGACTCTCTTGTGGATGGCTGTGACAGCAATCTGGATTTGAACTTGCAGTTCTCCAGTTTGGTCATGCACCTTGTCAATGCACCACTTCGGGAGCTCCTCATCTTATCATCTTATCATTTCCTACAAATTTTACAAAAGGTTTTCACACAAGATTGTTCCTCTGTCCAGGGGGTCTTACCTCATCTCATTTGTCAAACCACTTACTAGGGTTGGGAGGTGGCTGTGCCTATCTCAGCCGGCACTGTGCGAAGACTGGGTACACCGTGAACAGCTCGCCAGACCACCACAGGGCCAACACACATTCACACCTAGGGACAATTTGGCCAAATGTGCCAATAAGCCTAATGTGCATGCTTTTAGAATGTAGGAGCAAACTTGAGTAACCATATGAATCTCACACCAGCACTGGGAGAACCTGCAAACGCCACACAAAAACACCTGAACCTAGGACTCGAACCAAGGACCTTCTTGTTGTGAGGTACATCTGCTAACCACTATGCATATTTGTATTGTTATTAATATTGTAAACGGACTCAGAACCAAAACAAGATGTATTACGCCTGTGAGCTAGGGTGGTTTCACCAGGACACCTTTTGTTTTCAACCAAAATGAACTGATGATTAAAGGTAAAACACATACACTCTTCAGTAGTGAATGGTCCCCTTTAAACCACCTCTATATCCAGATATCAGTGTTTTATGAGATTTTAAGTCAAGATTACTGGAATATTTTGAATTATGACTTACCTACCCTCCATTATTTTTAAGCCAGTGATTATAAAACTGACCGTGTAGTGTATCTTGAAGATAAACCAATGAACAAGATTAAGCATGTTCTCAGTGACCCAAAATAAGTCAACCTTGACTAACTTTATTTCAGAAGCATTTTGGCTGTAGACCAGTGTGATCATTAGACTAGGGTTTTTGGCATATTTTATTGCTGTTTAAAACATAAAATCAGATTTTACCTAATAAAAAGAGAAGCACTGGCCTCTGTGAAGTCCCCATTGTTCTGCTGAACTAGAGAGAGAAATTTAACAAGAACACTCGCGGAAGAAAAGGAAAATAACCAGTTGAGAAAGCAATACAGCATTCACCACTAAAGAATCTCATCTTTACTGAGCAGATCTAATTATGTAAAGAGTATAATGTAGCAAATAAATCATGAAATGAGCTAAGTAAATGCACAGTTTGAGAGACTTCTTACCTTGCTCAGCATAGATCAGAATGTTATCTCTGACAGTGTAAACTCTGAACTGTCATTTTGGTGATTCACTTAATTATTATTTGATTTACTTAAAATGCAAATGCAATTTGTGTATTTACAAATGAAAATACGCTGGTCAAAAAAGGTCGTTGGTTCGGGCCCAGTGCCTAGTGAAGGCATTTCTGTATGGAGTTTACATAATCTCCTGAGTGCTTGCATGGCTTTATTCTGGGTGCTCTGGTTTCCTTCAACAGTACAGAGACATGCACATTAGGCTAATGGGGTGTTCTCGATTGCCCCAGGTGGAAGTGTGAATGGTTGTGTATCTGAACTTTCCCTCTGATTGTCTGGCGAGCTGCTTAAGGTGTACCTCCCCTTTGCCTGGAGTTGGCTGATATAGGTTATTTTATAAGTGTAATGCTAATTGTAGTCCTAAATCATTTTAGTAAAAGAATTTACATCACCAGCAGTGAAAAATCATCTTCATAGCTGAGTGCATGTTCAGGACCATATGAATCATCAGCAAGGGTCTTCTAAGATGAGAACTTCAACCCGTAGTAGCACATCAGGATGGATCATGGGATTCAGAGAGCAGAAGGATCAGGATGACTGGTATCTCAGAAGTAATATGTGTACCCCACCGCCACACATTTTTCGTGCTGGTTCGGTTTCAAAGCTGCTTCCCTAACCATTAGGCTACAGCCATTAGGCCTCCACTGTAGGTTCCACAATTCCATGTTACAATCCCATCACAAGGCATCACAGTGGCCTTGTGGTTAGCACATCTGCTTCTCAGCAAGAAGGTCCTGGGCTTAGGCATTTTTATGTGGAGTTCCCCTTGCTTGTGTGGGTTTCCTCCGGGTACTCCGATTTCCTTCCACAGTCCAAATACATGCACATTAGGCTAATTGTCTGTTCCAAATTGGCTGGTGGTGTGAGTGTAACTGTAAATGAATTATGTGTGTGGCCCTTCCTTGGATTGGCAGGCTGTTCAGGGTGTATCCTGCCTTCGCCTAGCATTGGCTCCAACCTTGTCATGACTCTAATAGGAGTAAACAGTTCAGCAAGTGAGAGTGAGCAAAAATCGATACATGCACAGATTGCTTTTGCTGCATCCAAAAAACACATACATGTATATGGAATCTGCTCCTTTGAGAAAACCATTTAGATTTTTACATGCAAAAATAAATGCAAAACGTACTCCATATGCACATACTGTGCATGGAATCCTACCTTTAAGAAGATTAACATTGTTTTACTGACTTTGAGGCTTAACAGCTTTTCATTTTCTTTGATTTTAACATCATTAAAATGTTCATCTATCGATATGTGCAAAAAATGTCAATGTTTGTTCATTTAGAAAATTAACACCTGAATTCAGTTTTGCGGGGTTTGACCTTTAAGGGTTTTTTTTTTTTTTTTTTAATTTTTACATTTTTTTTTTTTAGGGAAAACTGTGTTTTTGCCTGACTTTTGCATTAGGATGCGCAAACGCTCTGGAGTGTCAAATCTCATTTGCTTTTGCAGGGTGTACTGGAAAAAGACAACCTCATTAACCTCATTCATATGGCAGCAGCAAAATGAATACATTTTGCAGATACTGAAAAGAACTCAAGTTAGTATCATCAGAACATCAGAATTGTGAAACATCTGTGCTCTAGGTGATGATGGTATGGCTATTGGTGCCAGATGAACTGGTTTGAGAAGTAGAGGTTGATGTGTATAATGTATAAAATAATAATACATTTTCACAGAATGACAGGGAAAACAAATATCTTGTTGATAAGAGAGGTGAGAGGGGAATAGCTAGACTTGCTTGAGTTGACAAACAATAAACTTTTACAGGTGGTGTGAGCAGATAAGCGTCATTGAACATTTAACACGTCAAACCAAATAAGGTGGATGAACAACAACCAAATTAGATTGCGCTCATGTCTATCACCAAGGTCAGAAATCTGACATGACAGAGTCACTGAAACTGATATGATGAATCTAGATTTCTGTTGGGATATGTAGATGATTGGATCATAAACTGACATAAGCAGCATGAACCCCAAACGATATTGTGTACAAACAATGCAGGAATTATTAGTAAAAATAAAAAAATTAAAGCCTTCAGAATTCATGCAATAAATTATTCAAGCTATTCAGAGATCAAAAAGGTCTTATGCAGTATTAGGTCTAATGGTTTGTAGAGCAGGACTGGAAAGTTCTCGAACAAGCAGGAAAAATGTCTGGCAGCAGGGGAGTGAGCAGCACCTTCCCCTTCCTCCATCCTCCATCTTCACAGCTGAAATGCATTTAAACCGCAACTGCTCTACGGGTGCTGCAATGTGCTCAGTTTGGATGGGTTAAATGCAGGGCCAAATTTCCCTTGCTGGAATAACATGGTATATCAAAAAAAGAAAGAAAAAAAAACCCTGACACTTCAGGTGTGCCGAGTTTGTGCAAAACATTGCTTTGTGTTGTGTATTGACATAGATGAATGTTGAAGAAGCTGTATACTTACCTATATTTATACTGTCCATATGTCTTTATCATGAATACTTTTTAGTGCTTACCTCTTCTGCCTAACACAATAAAAGAAAAGAAAAGAAAAGAAACCAAGAAACAAACAAAACCTTTTGTTGGTCACGGTTTGTCCAATCCAAGTTCAAGCTCAAAGGCAAGAGTGTTGCATTGACAGTGCCACCTGCCACTGTGTAATGATAAGAAAACATGCGCACTGTAAAATGTGTTCTAGTAATAACTGGTGTGACCAATCAAAATCACCAAACCAAGCATAGTTTTGACCAATCAACATCAATTCCCCAAATCACTTCTCAGGTCACAACAGTCATTCCATTTATTTGGAAGCTCTTGGGTAGTTTTCGCTGTTTGTTTTTGACGTTTTCCTAGTTTGTTGATGTTGCAGAGGAAGCCAATGCATTTTTTTTTTTTTTTTAAAGAATTTACCATTTTGCCGGATTTGGCCGCAAAGGTTGCGACTTGTAATATCTTTATTAGCGACTTATAGGAAATACTTATGGACTTGCTTGAAGCTGGAGAAGGCCTTTCACCAAACATTAGTGTCTGGGTAAGAAAGCCATTAGTTTGGGAGACTCTGAAAACCTAGAGAATTTTATTAGTGTCAATGTTTCATAAAAAATAAAATCAAAAAATACATTCAAAAAACATTACTTTTATATTATATTTTGCACGGTTTATAAATATAGCATTACATGGAGGGTCATTTCCCTTTTCTTATCCATCAACATGGGAAGACAGACTGAATGAGGAAGCTGACCTTCATAAGTTACAAAATTATGACTTAAATAAGCAAAATGGTTTTTGCCTGGAAATGCCAATTTAGGGCAATAGCTAAATGAATGAATGAATGAATGAATACATACATACATACATACATAAATAAATAAATGACAGCAGATAAACTTGAACTGTTACAAGCTTGCCTGGAAGAGGACCCAGCTTTATTTTCCACATAAAGAAAGGGGGATGCCAAAAACAAATGGCCAGAAACCATTGTTGGTGAGTTACAAGAAAATGTAGATTGTTATCTTGGGGTTACCAAGTCTCCAACCTTCAACCTGTGAAATTTTCTGTCAGTTTACCCCAATGCCTAAAGCGATATGCTACTTCAACAATGACTGAACCAATTTCTCTCTTCTGATAAAACAAAGTGCTCCTTTCTGGCAACAAATACTTAGGGTTGGTTTGGTGTAAATGAAGGAATTCTTTAATGAAATAAACCTTATCCCAACTGCCAAACATGATGGATGTGCTGCGATGATGTTAGGCTGATTTTCCCCTAAAGGCCCTGGGAAAAAATGTAAGTAGATGGAATCATGGACACAATGGAATACCAGAACATCTGGCCAAAATGTAAAATTCAACTAAGAAACTCAAATGAGGTTATCACTGGATCTTTTAACAGTGCTGTGCAGCAGAAGTAATGGCAGAAGCAGAGATACAAAAAAGTAATGAAAAATATGATTATTAAAATCCAGTCAGGGGGATCTAGTTACAAAAGGCAATTTTAATATCAGCAGGCACAGGTGAAACGATCAGGCAAACAGAACATCAGAGACTAGGCAAACTCGCAGTCGGGAATCAGGCAGGCAGAGATCAAACACAAACAGACAGCTTCACATGCTAAGCAGAGATCAGGAACGAGTGGGCAAATCAGGTCATAAACAGAAATCCAAAAAACAGAAATTAAGACTTGGCAGAGTACTAGTAGAAAGAACACAATAAGAATACTTTGCCCCATGCTTTACTTTGGTTGCATTTATATTGTCCTCCTGAAGGCTGCACACAGTGTCTACACCTGGACCTCAACCATCTATGTATGCGCCACCATGTGCTGAGCCCAGTGGGGCACTTTGTAGGGATGGATTTTTTCTACCATAGAAACCCGAAAGTGACTGCAGCGCTGCTCAGCTGCAAGGTATACTGTAAGGCAGGGGTGTCCAAATCGTTTTCACCGAAGGACGCATCACTAAATTTCTAGGTCGCCGAGGGACAAATAACCACCAAATCTGCATGGTAAAATAATTAGTTTTTTGAATTACATTGTAATGTAATGGTTGATGCAAATGATGTACAATAATCATATTCTTAGTAAGCTCTTGTGAACCACATGCTATGATTTCCCAGGCCAGATTTGGCCTGTGGGCTTTAAGTTTGACTCCTGTGCTGAAGGTATTCAACTATTGCAACAACTAAGTAAAATAAAATAAAAATAGTTAATAGTTAAAAATGGTTAGAATCAAGCTTGTGCAAATGCCATCTCAGTCCCTCAGTCCTTTGTTTTAGTAATTTCATTTCATTTCATGGATGGATTTCTGTTTTTTTTTTTTTTTTGTTGTGTGTTTTTTGTAAGAAATGCAGTTCCTGTTAAAATGGTCCGGTTGTGCCATTGTATCTGAAGTCCCATCCACAGAACTCTCTACCACTGTCTATCAAGAAAAGCAGCAAATATTTACATGCATATACAGACATAAGCAATATACAAGAACATGTCTTTCTCAAGGGATCTTTGACTACCTGGAGTCTTCTGCTGTTCTCGTCTTGAATTAAGCAGGTGATCCTCTCCTCTCTGCAAAACAATAATATGCAAAGACAGCTCGGTGTGCCTTCTCAAGGTGGTTTCATGGTTTCTCTATCCAAATTGCAATACTGCCTTATTTGCAGAAGAAAGAAAGCTCAAGAAAAACATGATTTACTGATAAATGACTGTCTTTCTTTAGCAAACCAGAAGGCCATGCTCAGTTTTCTCAGACATGTGATCTACTGTAGACAGTGGATGCTTGATCTTATCATCATAAGGTGCTGCGGGAACATGGACCCCACTGATATTAAACCCTTTCTCAACCCTCAAGACTGCCTTATGTTCAGTGCCTGCATTAGGCCTTCCTCGTTATGGTCTGCCACTCCATCTTTATGTCTCAGAAAATGACAATATGTCTTCTGAATTCTCTGAAGAGTGACAATTTTAGCTTAAATATTCTGTACATAATTGTACTTACTCGCTTACTTGTGTTAAACACTAGGTGAAGGTGGGGTGCACATTGAACAGCCATCGCAGGGCCAACACACATAGCCACCCATGCTCACACTTACACCTGGGGCAATTTGGGACAGCTAGATAGCCTAATGTGCATGTCCTTGGACTGTGAGAGGAAACCGGAGTACTTGGAGGAAACCCATGCAAGCACAGGAAGAACATGCCATCTAAACAGAGAAACACCCAAGCCTGGGACTTGAACCCAGGACCTCCTTGCTGTGAGATGGGAAAAGGAGTGAGTGAAACAGTGAGTGTTTTCAATCGAGGAATTATATAATATTGATTTTGGTAAAAAAGAACACCACAGTCTGGGGCCATTTCTTAAAAAAAGAAAAATTGGATAATAAGCAGGTAAGATAATCAGTATTAATTAGTACAAAAAAAGTGTTTAGTGGACATTTAAATATTTATGCTATGTCGCCTCAAACCAGCAATTATATTTATTAGCCAGTTCACAATATACACAGCCCTGCCAAAATAAAAGTTGCACACTCTAATATTTTCTGACTCTAATATTATACTGAATAAGCAGGTTATCATATCAATGAAATACAGCATACAAGACTCAAGCAATAAATTACATTTGTGCCCTACCGAAAAAAGCTATTAGTTTTCATCACAGCATGTTATTTCCAAGGCATTGTTGCTCCAGTTGGTGAGGTCGAGGCTCAGCAACATTAATGTGGCAATAAAATGAAGTCAATGAATACTATAATGCATTGTAAAAAAATAGCATACAAGCAGGGGTCATTAACAAAGCAATATATACTATCAAGCATTGTGTTCGGGCTGCTGGGGAAAAAAAGGCTGACAAATGGGAGGAGAGTCAGCAGTAGAAAAATGTGAGCTTGTTTTATAAATGTAAATTATTTTGTGTTTAAAATTAAAAAAAAAAAAACAACAATGACAAAAAAATAAATAAATAGCCCCACAAAGCAAGCAAAACCCCTCAGGCCATGCGCCTCATTATAATAGGTATATCCATGTAAAAATGGTAATGATCGGTGATGGCGTTTTCATGTTAACATGCACAGAATGCAAATTCAAGATGTCAGCTGTGGTGGCCATATTGAATATCACACTGCAACAAAAATTGTTAGGCTTCTGTAGTCAGTCCAAACATTCACACCAGAAATAATGATGACCGGTGGTGGTGTTTTTGAACTAGTCGACCATCGACGAACATCACACATGACAGGCAAATTGAGCTGAGGAGTAAAAAGAACTAGAAAAATTCCAAAAGAAATTTTGAGATGTGGCTGCAACTGCTGCCAGAAAATACATGAAAACTGGTATGCTGAATTGTAGTACACAGAAAAATTCCTCACAGTTTATACAGGTTTCTAAGTA
Source organism: Neosilurus hyrtlii (assembly GCA_028564935.1). NCBI lineage: Eukaryota > Metazoa > Chordata > Actinopteri > Siluriformes > Plotosidae > Neosilurus > Neosilurus hyrtlii. The sequence goes on from JAOUQZ010000032.1 coordinate 6,002,402, forward strand.
GCTGTGGTAACACAGATGGTAATAAATTGAGGAATCAAAAAATATATGCTTTAACTGTAACCATTATTGTGGGGTTTAAGCCAAGCTCTATTGGCTATTCAATTCTGGGCTATTCAATTAATTTGGAATGAGGGTCATGAAAACAATCCCAAATGAGGGGAGGAGAGCAGATACTTTGAAAGGTGATTGGTCAACTATAGCAGGTTGTGACACAAGGGAGGTGGCACAAAGAAATTAGATTTTTTTTAGTTGAGATTATTAAAATCAATTTAAATAAAGTATTATATATTTTTTTCTTGATAACAAAGGTATCGTCAAGATACTGGGCACTGGGTAGAAAAATCTTATTTCTCTTGAAACAATAGAAATGGATTTATGGCATTTTGGAAAAGACCTCTTCATATATTGTATTTTGTAAATGCATAATAACATTAGTACATTGTATTATATCAGAACATATAAGCCCAAAGCATTTCTACTTCAAAAATAAAAAATACACCACGCTGAGTAATCAATCCAGGTGAGCCGTATCACAGACATATATAACAGAAAACATCCACTTCACAAAACTGTCCCAATAAAAACAACAGGAGTGTAGTATGGTATTACATACAGTATATACAACTATAACAATATATGAGTGAATAGTAATATTATTATTCAGAATAGTGAATCATAATATAACAATATTAAGAAGAAAAAGAGAATTAAGTGAATACCAAAAAAGAAAAGCAAGGCTTTGAAATATAATAATACTAAGAGAAAGAGGAAAAGGAAAGAAGAAGAAATGAATAACAAGACAGAAAGGTTCAGTTTTAAATATTATAATAAGAAAAAGAAAATGTCAATGTCAACACATGGGCATAATACTTTAACTACAATAGTTTGATAAACAGAACTGTTACTTAACTGATTTAGTCACTCATTTAACTCATTTAGTCAACATTTCACATCTAATGAGAGAAACGAGATTTTCTTGATTTAGCTTGAGCAGTGAAGTCTGGTGTATAATGTAATGGTAGTCAAATGAAATTGAGGTAAATGGTCCGTTTTCGTGATTTCAGAGTGGCTCGAATATGAACGAAGAGCTTCAGAAGCAGTCCAGCCCTTTCTTCTTGTTTATGATCGGCTCAAGCAACTGTTTCTTGCATGCGCATCGGCCAGCTGAAACTGAAAACAACTGGAAAAAGTTGCACTATTTTGTCCTATTCCGCGACCATATCACTTACATGTGAGTACACCCTTAGGCACATGTCTTGCTTTTGTTGTTCTGTTATTTCCCATCGTAATGACGTTCACAGTGTTTGAGAGCTAAGAATTTGGTCAACACAGTGATAGAAATCTTTTCACTGTATTGTAAAAAGTGTTTAAAGGGTCATGATTTAAAAATTATCTCACAATGATTTAAAATGATTTTAAAAAGCTCTATCTTGTATTGACTTCATAGTACAGCGGAGGCTCGCCATGTCACTTCTACAAGTGCTGTTGACTTGAAAGTTACATGGTCAGAATCAGCACACATCTCCGTTTAATGCAATATTGGTCTAGAGTGAAAATTATGGAAGTAGGAGAAAGTTAAAAAAACATTTTCCAAGATAATCTTTCTTCTCTCACACTCTAATGATGAGATCATCCACTCTAGCCCAGAACATTCCACGCACTAGACACCTATTATAAATATGTAAACTGACCCAGAAATCCTTATGACAATTGATCATTGATCAAAGATTGGGAGAAACCTGTAAAAGGTAGCAAAATGCCGTTTTGACCATCAAAATGTCTACCTAAGTTCAACCAAGTTTCTATGTGAAAGTATGGCTTCTTGGCGAGGCATCAAAGTGAGGTGTGTTTCATGATCGTTTGTCAACCTCTCCCCATTCATTCAATGGGCTTTTTTAGAGTTGTTTTTGGCTAATTGTGTCAACATGGTAACTGGAAACTCCAATAACGTTTTGACATATACGCTGCATGCGTACAATTTACCACTCGGGCCGCATTGAGTGCGATGGAAGAAGAAGAAAAAGGGGGAAAAAATAAAACCCCAATTTTCTGTGTGAATAATAGTAATATGTGTCTGCTCTTAAGCACATTATAACTGAACTGTCAAAGACAATTAAAAATAATTATTAGGGAGAAAAAAAAATTAGGTCAGTATGAAGTAAGACATAAAATATAAAAAAAATTATAAAGTACAAAGCAGTGAAAGACATTATGTAACAGAGCTAGGGAGTAGTGTCCAAAAGTAGTGTCCATGGAGTAGTAACACAGTTGAGCTCACTATATAGTCCTAATGATTGCAAGAATCTTAACTATCAAGTTGTCCTTTTTCCTATTATCCTGTTCATTAATGTACTCTCTAGTTTTTCTTACACTCTTTCCCCCTTCTCATGTTCATCATCTTCTTCCTCATCGTCATCATCATCACCATCCTCATAATCATCTTCTTGACTCATGTTTGTCTTCAGCTGTTCTTTAATTTTTTTCAGCTCAGTAAGGCCATCCACCAATTCCTGGCACACCTCCCTAATCTTGGCTGCAAACTTTGTCTTAGCTCCTTGGTGTAGCTCCTTGGAGCCTTTGGCTAAAAAGAAAACATCAAGGGCCAGGAAAAGGCCAGACATGAGCCCACTGGCGACGGTGAGCACCTGAGTGGCTTTGGCAACCCCACTGGCAGCGTTGAGAACTTGCACAGTGCTTGCCGGACTCTCAGCATTGATAAGTAAAGCGTTCCCAGCACAGCCACTCTCCTTCACTACATGCTTTACATTCTTGTTCATTGCCCGCTTAGAGATACTATCCATATACTGCTGGAAGTTGCACTCTTCCAAAGTCTCCATACCTGTCTAAAAGAAAGATAGAAAGGCACAGGCGAGGAAAAGGAAAATAATCTAAAACGTTTATAGTTACTTGGAGGTATTTACTATTAACCTGCTTTAGTTTGAAATAAATTATCAAATCTATTATATTAAAACATCACTAATTAATTTACTGCAACATTAGTAAGTAATTCTGACCCTGTGGTGAACAGGCATCTGAGTTAAATACAAATATTATACGTGTACCCATGTTGCCCTATTCTATCAAGTCTCACCTGTAAGAACTGAAGGCATTCTTGAATGTCTTTTATTTGCTCCTGGTAGGTGAGGATGATCTGCTCCACTTTGGCCCGGCTTGTCCTTAAGCGCACGTGATCCGTGATGTCGGCGGACGCTGATGTGAGACCTCCTGCTGTTGCAACGCCAATGCCAACTGCTGTTACAATGAGTGAGGAACCAAAAGTGAAAGGTGCCAGCGCCAGTCCTGTGATGGTTGTGATGCTACCGGCTACACTGGCCACGCCTCCTCCAACACCAGCAGTTACAGTTTTCTTATGGAAGCTGTCTGCTTCATCAGCAACTGCCAGCAACTCAACAACTCGCATATATAGTAATGGCTCTTGCTGGTTGAATAAAGAAACATAGAGATGGGCAGCCTTGAAGACACGATCTGCAGCTGCTTCTATGGCTCTAAACAAACACAATTTTTTTTGTCATTTATTGTAAAAGAAAAATTACATATCACATGTCAGGGATTAAATCTGCATAATGAATAAAACACATTGGGACTGCAACAAAAGACACTGATTGACTTTTCAAAAAAAATAATAATAATTTCAAAATGCCTAAAATTAACGCCTTCTTACAAAAAGCTTGTGAGAACATACTAAAATGAGCAACTACTGATATCAGAGCGGTTATAAAAAAAATTTGCTTCTCAACACTGTGGTCAAAAATTTAAGCTTAGTAGGTCTTACTCCTCTGCATTTTCTCCCTTCAAATCCTTTGCCTCATTCCATTTGTCCCAACCTAAAAAAAGAATAAAATCAGACAAAAGGCATGTGAAAGTTTATTAACCCCTTGGTATTTTATAGATTTCTGCATAAATATAACCTAAAACATCAGATTTTTGCAGGTGTAATACTCTAGCTGCTCAGTTCTGAATTCTGGTTCTTCCTGATCACATTTATTTTCATATTCATAATGTTTCCCATGCTTTCAACTGGTGAAAAGTCTTGACTAGAGGAAGATGGTGCTACTACAAAACCATGTTATTGCAATAGATGTAATATGCACTTTAGCATTGTCTTGCTGAAATATGCAAAGACTTTCCGATATTCAAAGATGTCACATGAATTCGGAAGACAACTGTCAGAATATGTTTATAAAATAAATCTGCAGCAAAACAGCAATCCTAAGCACACAAGTCATTCATCCAAACAATAGTTAAAGAAGAATACAATTAATGTCATCGAACAGCCAAGTCAAATGCCTGTTTTGTACAGAGGAATGGACTAAAAGTCCAAATCAATGTGCAAGACTGATTAATAATTACTACAATTTTTTTAGTATAGTGATTGCTGCAAAAGGGATCTGTAATATTGGATCACTTCCCCCAAATAAATAAATGGCCAGGTATACCATTTTGTCTCATTTGGTTTAACTGGGTTTTCTCTGTATATCCAACTTAAATCCAACACACAAGTGCAAAGATACCTTGATCCTGAACTTACCGTCCACAGTTCTCCACCAATCCAGTAAACCATCTATAACCTGAGGGCAACATGAAATAACATACATAACATTACGTTACTCACCTTTCACATGCTTTGCCTTACTCTTATTTACACTCACTGGTCACTTTAATAAGAACAATCTTTACACGTTCTTATTCATGCAGTTAACCAATGACATCCAAGCAGTACAATGGACAGGACAAGAACTTTATTCAACGTTTACACCAAACAGCTGACTGGTTCAGAATGTGATCACTGTAATTTTGACCTAGGCATGGTTGTCGGTGGCACCATCTACAACAGTCTCTAGAGTTCACACGGAATGAAAAAAAGTTCAAATGAGCAGTAATTCAGCAGAAAAAAGAGAAGTGCTGATGAATGAAGAAAAGAGCCAAACTGGTTCAAGCTGACAGCAAGATTAATGAAGCACTCTTTACAAACATGGTGAACAAAAGAGCATTTCAGAACACACACAACATGCCAGACCTTGAAATAGATGGGCTAGAATAGCAGAATAGCACATCACGGTCCACTCCTGTCATCCAAGAACAGGAATGTGAGGCATCACAGTTTAAAGTTCTTTAAGTTCTATCACATGAATGAACATGTGTACGTGTTTTTCCCCTAATATAGCTGTTATATAGCTAAGAAAAAAAAAACATTACGTACATCATCAGTTTCCCCAGGACTAGCTTCACTGGTTGCTACTGTTTCTCCCTTAAGTAAGCAATAAAAACAGGGGTTACATGATAATCCCATCTGAATGGCTATATAAAAAGTATGCTAGCTAAACATTTTATTTACAAAAAATAAATAAATAAAACACTACAACAAATGTTAACATTGTGCCTTGCTATTATTCCTTCAGGTTTTTTTTTTTTTTTTTTACATCTAATCAAATCTGACTGGTGACTTAGATTAATTTAATTGATCTCAACCACATGATACATCAGAATAATTACTCGAACAAACGTAAAATGTAAACTATTGAAATGTTAAGCCTCTCTTCTAAATAAAAACCTCTACAAATAAAAATAAGTGTCCCTACCTCTTCTTGAGCGTACCACTGAGTTGATGGTAACATTGTGACGTTTGAATCAGATCCCTTAAATGAAAAAATAATAAAACACATTAATAATATATTACCATGTTAATAAATTCCACTAAGCAGAGGCTAATTCACAATTATTGGCTGAAGGCAAAGTACTTATCAGTGAATAGTTCCAGAAACTGAATATCAATGAGACTATTCACCAATATTCAGTGAGCTGAGGGCAAATAATTACTTTGTTATATATATGCTAGATGTGAACATAAGTACATTTTGAAAGCATGACAGTACTCATGCATGCTCTATTATGGCAAACTTATTCAAAGGGTAAGTACACTACATAGGAATATAGGAAAAGCAAATAAAACAAATACAACTAATAAAACAATAGTCACAGCACTCCACTCCAGCGCTTTCAAAGTTAAAAAAAAAATTAATAAATAAAAATTACTTTTTTCAAACTTTGCGAAATGCAAAGGCCATTTTGCATAGCTTTCTTGGTATTGTTCTGTAAAATAATTTGTTTAATTTCAAGGATTTCAGAAATGCAGAAACCGTGATGCTATTGTCTGCCATTTTGAATCGAGCTGAATAATGTTCATTATCCCACGGTAGCGAACCTGTCAGATCATTTAAATATAATTACCTGCAATTAGTATAAATGTTATTAGTACATACTACATGGGAATGGTGCATTATGATTGATCTTCAATGGGGGGGGGTCTCGGACATTGCTAGAATCTAGAATCAAAATGACAGGTAGCCAAGGTTTTTCATGGTCGCTCATTATTATCATGCTTTAAAATGGGCAAATAAACCATTAAAAATCTTGTTTTAGTTACCTTTTACTTTGTTTCCATGCATTGTATACAGTACTAAAACTTTGAATGAGTTTGGAAAAAACGGAACCCTTACTGACAAACTTTTACTGCTCTGCATCTACCTCCTGACCTACTGCTGTACAGTGTAGTTCAACAGCTGTACTGCAGAGGACAGGAAGGCCCTGCAGCCAGTGGTGAGGACGGGTAATTGGAACTACACTTACCCCCGTCAATGACATTTACACTGGCAGACTTCGGAGGAAAGCCAGTGGAATTATCAGGGACCCTACACACCCTGGACAGCCCCTTATCTCCCCTCTCCCCTCTAGAAAAGGTACAGAACACTAAAAGCAAAAAGTAACAGACTCAAGAACAGTTTTTACCCACAAGTTGTAAAACGTGCTACCCCACCAACACCACTGTCACACACACTGACCGAATAACCATCATTCAGACCATCTTCCTGGACAGTGCAATATTACTCTTTAAGTGCAATACTCATGTTTAGAGCAGGTCTCTAACACCATACAACATTTTAGTATCATGCACCTTATGCTTAAAAAGCTCTATCTGTGTATACCACACACCTTTAACATATCATATGTCTCTAAATGTGTGAATATGTGGATACATGTATAAGTCTGTACATGTGTAAATATGTGTTGCATATACAGGATTATATGTATGAATATGTGTCTATATATGTACATATATGTATGTGTATATATGTGAATGTCGGTATATGCACATATATAAGTGTAGTTACCTTAGTTGTCTTTTGTGAACTTTTTTATAATTGCTGCTGAACAGAGAGCTGCTAAACTGATTTTCATTGTTCATGCAACAGTTGACTGTAAAGATCGCTTTATCTTTATCTTTATTCACCTCATCTTCAATGCAGAATTGTTAATTATACTACAGCTGTTGAATTTTCAGCACTGAATGGTCAGTAGCTCTGACTGCAAGATTTATCCTAATGAACCTCTAACTGTATTATAAAAACTTTCACAAGGACTTGTAGTTCCAACTACAAGTTTTTATAACTAATTTTATTTAATTTTAATTATTTTTATAAATGCAACATTTGTTTATTATTTGAGCCCTACATTACAAATGTGCAGCCATTTGTATGATTGCATTGTGTATAGTTCCTGGCTTGAATAAGAGGCCTCGTGCTTGGATGAGGAAGTATTAATAATTGGATTATTTTTGTGATAATTGGCCTAAAAGTTGTACAAAAAGGTAAAGGAATATAATTACACCATCAAACGCAAGCCTGGAAGTTACGCTTCAGTATGGTCCGAACACTGACTTAGCGCGGCTAAGTCACATCATTCGCGCTAAGAAATCTTCAAAAATTCCCTGCATCCAGGCAATAATCTGGATCACTGCCAAAATATAATCAGTTGTTTCTTGTATCATTTCTGACTCATCGTGAAAATTTCTTTAAAATCTGTTCATAAATATTTGAGCAATGTTGCTAACAACCAGACAGGCAAACAAACAAACAAAAACAAACCAACCAACAACGGTGAAAACATAACCTCCTTGGCGGAGGTAATAATAAAAAAAATAATAATAAATGTGTGTGGTTGTTGTTATGTTGAGTTTTTGTATAAAGTGACAAAGAAACCCTTTTTACACTGGAAGCAACCAATGGCAAATTTTTTTTATCACTTTGTTGTTGCTGTTAGTGTGAATAGTTGGCCCTATAAGTCCTCCTCCGTTAATACTGACTGGAATCACATAAACCTTTGCAGGCTTATATGAGATGACCCGATGAACAATTCTACAGAGCTGGAGTTTTGATTTTCAAACCAGAAGCTGAATTATTGGCATTACCACCAATGTAGCCAGATCAGAATGCTTCACAGATATATCTCCGTCGTGTAACTCAAATGAACTTGTGACTCAGTATTTTTTAAAAGGGTCTAAAGTGTCAACTCCTTATCAAAGGCAAGGCTGTTGCTTAAGGTTTTCTGGAATGAGGGCAGATAAGGCTTAGTGGTTTCTGGTTTCTTGGTAACATAAGAAGGCTGTTTTTTTGTCTTAATAACAAAAAAGGGAGAAGAACAAAAGACTGGTGAGAAAACGACTAAAGACAACCAAACCTTTTTTGTGAGCATTCCCCAACATTGAATCTAACACCCGGACAAAAAGCTGTTATTTACCTTTTTATTTATTTTCTTTTTTGCTGCCTGGAAGAAGATCAATTAAATGCTTAAAAAAAAAAAGTGTAATAAGAAATAGGAAAATAAACTTCATTATCACACCAACTCATTATTGACTGTTTTCCTATAGCAGGACATCCCAATGAGTTTTAGTGCATACAGATTAACTCCTGCAGTAGCAGAAAAGACAGAAAGAAGAAAAAAAATATTCATCACGCCATTAATATTTCCTACCTGATCTATGGAGTTAAGCATATTGTCTTGCATGTCAACATAAAACCTCTATACTCCAATCCAGAACACAAATACATGCAAACATATCTTACCTGACTGTTTTCGTCAGTGCTTTCAGAGGAATTTAGCTTATCTCTGCTCTGAAATGAGAGGAGACACAGAAGGAGTGAGTCTAGGAGGATGGCGGTGCTGAAGCAAACACATATTTCCTGCTGAGCTCTGAGAACAGATTGACAAGTGCACTGTGCTGATGAGCACTCTGTGTATATGTGCATTTGTGTTGTACCTTTGTAGGTGATTTAAGTTTCATAATTTTTTTTCAACATCTACTTGACTCATCTGGTTTTCTGTAAGATAAGTTACAGGCATAGAATTTATTCATTCATTCATTCATCTTCTGAACCGCTTATTCCTAATTAGGGTCGCGGGGAGGCTGGCGCCCATCTCA
>JAOUQZ010000032.1:6023007-6052240 GCA_028564935.1 Neosilurus hyrtlii
ACTCCACACAGAAACGCCCGAGCTGGGAATCGAACCCAGGACCTTCTTGCTGTGAGGCAGACGTGCTAACCACTACGCCACCGTGCTGCCAAGATCTCAAGTTGACTCACGCAATTAAAAATTCATCCATTTTCTAAGCTGCTTAATCCTAATTAGGGTCGTGGGGAGGCTGGAGCCCATTTTAGCCAACTCTGGGCGAAGGCATTGTACTCCCAGAACAGCTCTCCAGGCCATTGCAGGGTAACATTCATAAGCAATTAGACATTTTTTCTTTTTTTTAATTTAAGAAACAAAAGTTCTTTAACACAAAATAACACAAACTGTAAACAATACCGGCGGTACAGTGCCGTTGTGGATGGCATGACTGCCTCACTGCAAGAAGGACCTGGATTGACGTACAGGGCTCAGAGAGGGCGTTTCTGTGTGGAGTCTGCATGTTCTTCCAGTGCTTGCAAGAGTTTCCTCCGGGTACTCCAGTTTCCTCGCACAGTCCAAAGAAATGCACATTAGGTTAACAGGCTGTTCCGAATCGCCCCTAGGTGTGAATGTGAGTTGTTAAGGGTTGTGTTTGCAGGCCCTGTAATGGTCAGGCTGTACCCTGCCTATGCTCAGTGTCAGCTGAGATATGCGATCCTGGTAGGTGTAAATAACACCAGCTAAAACATTAAAAACCACCTGAGCTAGGGTGGTAGGAATCAATATACAAGAACTACTCTGTTAATATAATGCTGTGTTTTTGTACATTATACATTTGATAGTATGTTTATCATCACACATCTCAAAGTAAATCAAATGCTTTTGAGGGACCCCTGCTGGTCAGGGGACGCTAAGCCACTATTTAGTTTGCTTATGCCTTGGGCTCGACACGGCCCGATGATAAAATGTGGTATATATTTGGTATATATTTATATAGTCTTCTGTGTTCTCTTTTTTGTAAACTGATACCATAACAAATACCAATTTAATTCATTCATATCATTTTTTGAAGTTATTAAGGGTGTACCCTGCCTCCGGCCAGTGTCGGCTGACATAGGCTCCAGCTTCCCCACTACCCTAATAGTAGGATTAAGCAGTTCTGCAAATGAGTGAGAGTAAGTATTATTTTTTTAAACATTTTAGGTCTTGCAGAATTTCTTAATGAGCCTAATGCTTCACTTCATTTTTATTATTATCATTATTATTATTATTATCATCATCATCATCATCATCATCAAATTAAGATCCCAACATCATTAGACTTAATGCTCTGTTTTTTTAACCACAGGAAGAGCTGAGATGGATTTCTAAACACATCCTGAAGTACATGTTGTTTTATAATCTATAATTCTAATTATGACATCAACACATCTACTGTTATCAAGATTGCTTGATTTGGTCAGATATGGACAGTGGGATCAGGATGGTGTTGTGGACTTGTTCATTGCCCTTGTGAAGCAATACCATAGCAGGGCAGTAAAGGCTGATTTCTACACATGGATGGCAAAAATACTTTACCAAGTGGAAATTCATAGAATCAGCAAAGGACAATTATTATGTGACAATCAATGCCAGTTTGTGGATTATCTTGAAGATAAAATTTATGACCTTGGTAAAGAAACAAAAGAAAAAAGCCTTGAAGAAATCCTTCAGGAAATTCAAGCAGAAGGAGACATTGATCCGAAAATTTTAAGTCAAATCAGCGACATTGTTTCGTCTGTAACTTCATCCACACCATGCCATGGTTCAACAAACCAGGATATAGAGAAGACATTAAGGACACTGTGCAATGCAGTAAAATGTAGCAAAGGCTGGAAACCAAGGTTGACGCAGATGGTGAGCTGGTGCATTATGGTTCTTTCTAGTTCTAGCCAGTTAATTCAGGTTAAAACAGGAGAAGGAAAGTCATGCATAGTGGCCATGTTTGCTGCACATTGTGCTCTGACACATAAGGATAAAAGTGTTGACATTATCTCCAGTTCCCCAGTGCTGGCAGAGAGAGATGCAAATGAGTGGCGTCCATTTTATGAACAACTGAAAGTCACTGTGGATTGCAATGCAAATAAACAGAATGCTGAAGAGCTGAAGAGTTGTTATGCATGTCAAGTGGTCTATGGCACAACTAAAGATTTTGCCGGAGACTGGCTGAGAGAGATTTTCAAAAAAGAAAACGTGAGACCTAAAAGAAAGTTTGACTATGTCATAGTAGACGAGGTGGACTCGCTGATGTTGGACAAAGGTCTTGAAATTGTCTACTTAAACAGTGAAATGCCTGTCATGGAGCATCTGAATGTGATCTTAGCCAAGATTTGGTTTGCTGTCAACCAGATTGAAGATCTGGATGTAGAAAAGACACTACATCTCATTCGTTCCTCAATAACGGCAGATGATTCAGATATACTACCATCACTCAAATATGTCGAGCTTCCCACAGATACAAAGCTGGACAAAAATGAATTTCACATTCCAGGCTTTCTGGAACACATAAACGGGAGGTTAGAAACATGGATTGAAAATGCATTTCTTGCCAAAACAATGACTTTAGGGCATGAATATATTTTGCATGAGGATGGTGTTGTTCCTGTAGACTACAGTTCAACTGGAGTTGTACAAAATGACATGAAATGGGGAGATGGACTTCAGCAATTTCTTGAAATGAAACACCAAACCAGGCTGACAAATATGTCCTTAATAACAAATTTTATGTCCAATGTACGCCTGTTCACAAGCTATGACCGGATTTATGGGCTCACAGGAACTTTGGGGAACAAAACAGAGCTTGATTTGCTACAGAAACTGTATTGCAACATTAAAACGTGCAAAATCCCACCATTCAAATGCAGGAAACTTTACGAGACTGATGGCCTTGTAATTACTGATGAAAATAAATGGGTAGAAACAATTTGTAAAGTTGTTAATAAGGAAGTCGAGCCCACCGTCTACCGAGGCTCAAGAGCAGTCTTGGTCATCTGTGAAACTATTCGATTAGCAGAAATCGTGCACGGTGCGCTCTCGCAAACAGTTTCCAAAGAAAAATTGAAGCTGTACACAAATAATAATATGGACAATTCAAAGGTTACAGGTGAAAAGGTCACCGAAGGTTGTGTCATTGTTGCAACTAATCTGGCTGGTCGTGGGACAGACCTCAAAGTCTGTACTGAGGTAAATAATTCCGGTGGGCTGTTTGTGGTGCAGACTTTCTTGCCCCTTAATATCCGTGTGGAACAACAAGCCTTTGGCCGAACTGCACGCGAAGGAAATCCTGGTTCTGCCCAGCTCATCATGTGTTCCACTCACTTTTGTGAGTCAATCAAACTGGTAATGATGCTAAACCTGCCTCTTTCCATGTTACTTACCAATCTGCAGCATCTAATATTGACGTTAGCTGTGCCAGGATTGATAGAGAATCAGATTCAAGGCACCCTCAGAATTTGTAAAGAAGACCCTAATGAAAAGAACTGTGAAACAATGGCAAAAGAACTCAGAGCTTTGCTAAACATTAATAAGCCCAGCGGTTTAACTAACCTGGAGATGGAAAAACGATCCAGAGATTTAATTGTGCAAATAAGACTTTCAAAGTTTCTTGAAGATGACATACCAAAAATAACCAAAAAGGAGAGACTTTTTTCAGAGTATCTTAAAATATTGAAGGAGATTCCGACAGGGGGTTGGGACCATAAAAATATTGTGTCTTCACTTCATGAGTGCTGGGGTATGTGGCTTCTGATGAAGTTCAGTGAGAATGAATCAACAGAAACATTAATAAATCAGTTATCTACAGACTTGCAAATAGCTAAAAGAAAACTGGCCTGTAAACAGTCCCCGTCCTCTATGATCTACTATTATGTAAGGGCTGGCAACACACTCCGTGCCAAAGGATCTCTTGCAGACAGCATTCAGATGTACACAAAAGCCACTGAAAGCAATCCCTGTTGGTCTGCTATTGCGTTATACAACCGTGCATTGTCCATTCTGTCTAAAGCTAATAGTGGACATATTGCTCAGGCATTGGCGGACCTGAAGAAGGCTGAGGAGGCTATAGACTCCAACATGAAAACATTGACACTGCCTTCAATTTTTGCCAACATGACATCTGACAGTTTGTTTACCAGGCAATTTGAAGCCAAGCTCCTGGTACAGCGTATACTCAAATTAAATGTCCAGGACGCAATAAAAGTGTTGCAGATAGCTGAAAGTCAAGGTTATGATGTACAAATAAAAAAATGCTCTATGGTATTTCTAATGCTGAACCCTATTGTTTTAAGAGCAAATGGATTCACTGAGGTGTTCCGAGAGATATGCAACCTCCACACACTGGGTTTGGACACCATCTTCTCAGTAGAAACTGTTTATTCTTTTTTCAAACGTCTGATGAAAGTATTTAGTTAAAGCTTCTGCGCAACTGTTTGAGCAAATGCTGAATTATTATCCCGATTTCCCCCCAAAATTGTGACAGTGTGAAAAAATGTATATAAAAACAAATTCACAACAAAACTTTGCTTTGAATTTGATGGCTGCGACGGCCTGGCGAATTGTCCAGGGTGTACTCTGCCCTCGCCCAGATTCGGCTGAGATGGGCACCGGCCTCCCTAATTAGGATTAAGCGGTTCAGAAAATGAATGAATGAATTTGATGGCAGAAACACATCTTTCAAAAGGACGGTGAAGCAAGCCATACTAAAAAAAACAGCAGGAGGAACATTTTGTACCTGGGAAATCAGCAACAAGTCAGAAAACACAACTGAGTATGAAAAGAAAATCGGGGCAGAGGTTTCCCAGTCTGCAAATGTAAAAGTGTGAAGGCTTTGAATATCCTATCATCTACAGAACAGAACATCAAAAGACGTCAGAAATCGGGAGAAATCTGTGTGAACTAAATACAGGGCTGAAAAATAGTATTGCAAGCCTGTGCTTTTCAACCCCTCAGGTGACACTGCATTAAAAACAGACATGTTTTCCATGTGTCATGGAAATACTGCATGGGCTCAGGAACACCCAGTTCACCATAGCAACCACAGATGCAGGGCTAAGCTCCGGCATGCAAAGAAGAACGCGATCCAGAAACGTTGTTGTCTTCTCCGAGCTAAAGCTCATTTAAAATGAACTGAGGCAAAGTTTAAACCTGTTCTAGGATCAGATGAATTAAATCTTGAAATTCTTTTCGGAAAACATGGACCATCACACTAAAAGGTAGAGGGACAATCCGGCTTGCTATCAGCACTCAGTTCAAAATCTTGCATCTTGTGAACTGTATTTTTCTGGCCCAGCTTAAGATTGTTCTTAAGCAGGTACTGACGATGGACACTGGAGGTGAAGGGGGTTAGTAAAGATATTTTTTTTCTCATTAATTTTGCCGGATCCCATTCCCACCTATTAGACATTCACATGACTTTTTTGTATGTCATTTGGAAACAATGTTTGTCCTTTCTTGACATGGACAAAGACATTCATGCATTTGTTTCATCATGTATAGACTATTGTATTGTTGTCGGTGTGCGTGTTGTAGTCTGTCTGGTATTAATCAATACCTTTTCTTACATATGTAACTCTTCCCATTCTTATTCTCTAGTCAATTCTTATTTTTCTACTATATATAATTCTTTAATTCTTAACATTATAGTAACTTTTCCAATCAGTTTCCAATTCATTTTTTTCATAAAACAAAATATTTTTATGTCCTTTCTCAGTTGTTTATTAAGCAGTATGAAGCACTTTACCATAACCAAGTACTTAATTCTCTGCACTGATTTTCTACCTCACTGATCTCCTTACCATCTTACTGCAATTCATATTTGACTTACCATTCAGATGACCTTTTGGGCTAATAAAAAGAACACTGCTGAATATCTGTACAATAGACTAGGCCTATTGTCTCTGCTGCATTTTAATGGACTCCTATGACTCATTTATTTTCAGCTTGCTTCCATAATACTCAGATTTGTCAACACTGCAGGGAAAATTTTCTTGCTTTGATTGCTCCTTGGTCTTCATGGTGTTGTTTGTTTTGAACATTATACTATGAGATCTTCTGTGAACAGGTTTATTTAGTATATGACACTTTAAGGCCTTTATATTGAGATAGTGCACTTTTATTTTTATGTCTAAATAATATTGCAAACTAATCATCCATTCATTCATTTTCTAAGCCGCTTAAACCTAATTAGTATCGCAGGAAGGCTGGCGCCCATCTCAGCCGACTCTGGGCGAGGGCAGGATACACCCTGGACATCTCAAATCCGACCTGCCAACTCATTTTATGTGGCCTTTAAGAGTTTTCGAAGAATATGATATGATTACCGTACATTATTTGCATCGACCATTACCATGAAACCTAATTCATCATCATACTACAAGGTGGCAACAGCACATTTCAAGTAAACAGCTAGTCATTCATGACTCAAGAAAGATTGCTTGTTGCTTGTAAGTGAAAATAGAAAAGAGGACAAATGCATAAACAAATCACTTTGAGGGTGTTTTTTTTTTTTTTTTGATTAATCAGACCTCAATCACCTTTAAATTTTGACGTGGCCCTCAGCGCAAATGAGTTTGACACCCCTGTATTAAACCAAACAATACAGACCACCTTGTAATTGTGTATCATTTCTTCTCCATTAATATTATTGTTTAAAGTTGATAGATGTTAATGAAACATGATTACTTTCCATTATGGATTGATTTGAATAACTAAAATTCACATACAGTAATAAATTACAGTTAAATATAAAGCTCCTTTAAAACGGCATTTTATGTATCGATTAGAATAAAAAAAATTATATTAATTGATGTGCTAATCATGAGATCTGCAGATCCCCACTTTATACAGTGGCACATGAAAGTTTGAGTCTTCTAGAATTTTATATATACACTTGAATCCAATTTACCTTCAGATTAATTGCTAATCCTAAAGACAAATATTGAACCTTTCCCCTCCCAAATAAGTAACTTTGTAAAAGTTTTTACTAATGTATAGTTTTTGTGTGTTTAGTAATATGTATGCACAAACATAGAACATTCTAAAGTGTTCATTATAACGTTGCATTTTTTTTTTATTATTTAGATTTTTTTCCCAACATGATTTCATGCATGGCTCACCAAATATATAAATATTTATGATTTGTCATTTGTACTATACCCTACTGTAAAAAAAAAAAAATTCTCAAAACCAAATAAACTAACAAAATTATAAAATTCTCTTCCTGGCAGAGGTGATAAGCCAAAGCAAGTCAGTATTGTTTACTTCAATTTTATTAATACATTTTTTCAGTTGCTCTTAGCATTACACAGAATTAGCCACACAAGAAAGGACTGTATTTTGTTATACTTTTTTTTTTTGGTTGTTGTTAATAATGTTAATTCCCCCTTTTTACATTCTAATGCTAAAAAAGGTTACATAGAAACTAACACATTGATGTCTAACCTGTGAGAACAGTGAGACAGTAACCTAGTACAGCAGGAAACACTGGGAGCATTGAACATTAAAAAGGTGTGACTGAAGGGGGAAAAAAAGTCAAATAAAAACAAATTATAAAATGGAAGAACAATTGCACAGCTCAGGCCCAAACACTGACTCGTCCACCACCACCCCACCCCAACCACAGAGTAAATAATTAGACATTCCTTTTACTCTTTTTGGTAAAGCCTGCCATCAAAGATCATTCCTAAACATTTCATCAACTCATGCACATCTGCTCCAACTTACATTAACCTCAACAAAAATAAAAACCTAACACAAACTAGTATTAATTTTTTTCTTTTTCAGTACGGTTGTTGAAAATCCCCCACAATTCAAAAGTATGACCTAACCACTGACCCCTTACAGCACAAAGAGAAGAGGGAGCAACAGGTGCTTTATTTACTTTTACATAAAATCCAGGTTGAAAGTTTTGATATATAAAGCATGCATTTACAGTTACATCAACTCACTTGAACCTCCATTTAACAAACTTCACTTAAGCTAATTATAGGAAATCTCTACCCTGAAACCCAGGAAAGATATTTGTATCGAAATATTTGTGCAATTCTAGTGCTAATCTAGTATTTTTATTTATTTTTTTTTTTGGTGCTTTATTTTTATTTCTGAGATCTTAATTAGTTGTGTTCCATGTTGAACCAAAAGAGAACGTTGCTAGCAATGGCAACATGTAAACAGGTTTAACACCAACAGATCAGGGTGGTGGTTGTTGTTGTTGTTGTTGGGTCCCCCCACCCTCCTTTTAAGTGCCTGAATTACCCTTAAGATTGGAATTAAATTAAGGCGAATACCAAGAAACTAATTAAGTTGTCAAGGTACCATAGATGTGCTAAAGACAGTATTGGAACCAAGTTTGAGTGGCTGCACACAAGTAGCTTAAAAAATACACACAGCAAACAGTCAATCAGATTCCCGGTCATGACAACATAGAATTGTGTAATGATTTGGGGTGCGTTTCCTGAAGAGTTCTTAAAAGGTAAGCCATTATTAAGAACTGTATCTTAAGCCGTTCCTTAAACCTTACGCTGAATTTCCCAAAACATCATTTACTAAGTATAATTTCTCTATGAGACACTTTTGTAAGGTTGGTCTTAACTGAAAAGTAAACAACTTTAGTAAGGTATACATTTCAAGTCTTCGTAAAACTTAAAAAAAAAAAAAAAAAAAAAAAAAAACAAACAAAAAAAAAACATCGCCATCAGGAAACGCACCCTTTAAGTTTAAGGGCAGTGCTGTGCTGATTATCAATGCTTGTTGCAAATGGGAAATAAAAAAAGTGCTGGTCTGATTTGTGTCGGCTCCCTTGATAAAGAAATGGCTATGTTTGTTTGCTACAGAGGGGAAAATTTAGTTAGAAAGTTCCTTCAGAGATTTTTGTTTAAAAGCTAACTTATTATTGTTCACACTGCATGCTGTTGTAATGCAAGCAGTTGCTTCATTTCTTCAAATTGTAAGTTTTATTAGTAAAATGTGTCTAATTGAGCACACAAACATAACACAAAACAGATGTTTCTACTTGCCTGAGGACTAGCTCAATAAGATTAGCGGTTAAACGGTTCAAACTCAACTTAAATGTATTGGTTGTTCTGTTTGAGTAACACCAGTGTGGTGGCAGTGGATTTGCTGGCAGATCATCATAGTGTTGATTCTCAGGACTGATACATTTTGTCATACATAATATTAATATTAATGCCTATGTCAACTACTTCATTTTATTTGAAGAATTGTCCCTTTATATTTTGTGCCCTAATTTTAATGTCTACCATTTTTTATTCTTTTGTGTTTGACTTGTTTTCCCAGAACACTACTTTCCTTATTCACCCATTTCATCTTCGCCACACTAGCATGAAATTCCCATCTGGATGGATTATACATACATTAGCATAAAATCTTTATAAAAATTCTTGATTTGCAGTTAAATAAGAAAAAAAAAAAAAAAAAACCACTAGGATCAACTATATAAGCCAAAATGTTAACCAAAGTAACATAAGCATAGCAAACAACATTTATAGAATCCTAATCACATGTGCAGAGACCTCATAGTTAACTACAGGTAATGGGGCTTAACGGTAACCTGTACCTTGTAAATGTAAATCAAAAGGTACAAGCATAGACCTTTATCAGCTCATTAGTCATTTATTTTCATATTAGTGTATGTATGCAATATGTATTTGCATGCAAGATGCTCCAAAAGCAGTTGAACTGAATGTGTAATATTGGAAACACAAGCACTGACTGATTCAAATAGTCTTGGTTATTGTTTTTCTGAGGTTATATTCATTTCAATTCACTTTTACATTAAGCAGTGAAAGTTAAACTATTGAAATGTATCTTTCATGTCAGATTTTCTGCCATGTTTCTTCTTCAATTCACAGCTGTCGCTTTTCATTCTCAAAATGTTCTCAAATCTGTCTTGAATGTTGTTACATCACATTTTGGTCGCCTGATTCATAAGCATAAAACTTCACGCATTTGAAATTTCCACAAATGTCACAAAACGAGGCTCTGATGCGGAGTAGTCATAAACTCTTCTCAAAAAGGTCTGCACTTGTCGTGAGAAGGTCGCAAAGTTGTTGTTTTGATCATAAATTATTTTTTTTCCTTCGCAAGAAAAAGCTAAAAGTTGGAGACTACCACTTGAGAAGTTTGAGACTGCATCCGCCATATTCTGTATATTTTGTCACCATTCGTATTTGATTTGCATTTTGTTCGCACTAATATCACGCGAATAAAAAGTGAATGGTTTGGAAACAAAACAACAAAAAAAATACGAACAAAACGAGACTGATGTAAGAACGAGAGATTAGCTTCTTTCCACTTTTTAACCTTCTCGCGATATATGTATTTAAGCCACAAAATACTCGCTTGCAAGTGGTGTCGCAAAATATCTTGATGCGAATTTCAAAATTCATAAAACACTAAATCAATTCGCATCAGGCGCTTTTCTATCGTACCTCTAAGTGTGATCACCCCCTAAGGATTTGGTTGGAAACTTGGCTTTAATTAAAACATAATTTAGAAATTATTTGAGTTAATTCTAATGAATATAAGTTCTTAAATTAATAGGAAAACTACAGATTGTACTATAGCTAGAAAAGACTCACATGACTCCATGCAGATTTTTGCTACTGAGAAAACAATTTTTATTTCATTATGAACTTAAAAAAGTTTAAGAGGGTAAACTGGGAAATGTTATATCCACAGGGCATGTAAATAAGGATTTAGCTAGAGTGGTATGCAGAGGAGGTTGAGACAGTTGCTTGAATATGCTGCAGATTTATTCCCATGTCATTCCATGCATTCAAAGCTGAGCTTGATTTAATGCTTCTTTGCTAAATAAGGACCATAGTGGTCTCTGGAGTTTCTCTGGAGCTGCACTGGAGCATATGGTAATGTTAATATAGAAAGGCTGTTTCCCCTTGAGGGACAATAAAGATCTGAACTGCACGGAGTTGCAACATTCAAATGACTGTATTTTTTGTGATTTGCAGTTAGGCTTTAACTTTGTGTATTTTTGTATGTAGATTTTATATCAGCTTCAAGTTGTTACTTTTTAAACTTAAAGGAATTTTAAAAACCCCTCAGCATTTGGGATGCAGAAATATCAAATAAAATGAAAAAAGAAAACTTTTTTAGGTCGCAAAAGATTCAAATTAGCTTTTTGTCTTTGTACGATTCAATACCTTCATATCCCACATACTCTCATATCATCATCAAAAACTAAATATTTGTAACTATTCTGCCAAGCAGTTTGGAGATGCTGAATACTATTGTCTCAATCGATCATGCCTACACTCAATTTCCCATATTCATCATTTCCCCATTTAATTTTGTTTACAAATAAGCAAAATGGAAGACATAAGCTGGCTGCTACCAAATGACATAGCCATATATGAGGAACTTACATATAAATTCTTAAAAAAAAAGGAAAGAAAAAAAAAAAAAAAAGCCAAACACACCAAATCGTATACCAAAAGAACTCAAGACAGAATGAGTATTGCTACTCTATTGTTTCTTTTTCTATTTTCAACATGTAATTAAGTGAACTGCTTTTAATTACACTGTCCTTATTTATAGATAATTGTAATTAATATTCTATATTAGAGGTATCACTATGAATTATTACTACATCTTGGGTCTCTCTACAGGCCCCTACCTCCACCACAGATGTTAAGCTGACAGAGGGATGGAGAGACAGGTTTTTTTCTCCCTCCTCCCCATGCCATTTGATTCCAGCTCTCTTTCCTTAACATTCTCTCACTTTGCCTAAGTGTGGGATGAGCGAATTATACATGAAAATGACATTTAGTTTGGCAAGAGGGGTATCGCTCCCTTTGTTTCTCTTCCGTTCTTTCTTTACACTTCACTGAATGGATATGACTGACTATTTTAACCCTCTCAATAGTAGTGGCTTTCCACTTATCCATCAATCCATCCATCCACTTCTCTCTCTCTGTTTCTTGCTTTCTTGCTCTTCAGCAGGACACCTCCATTGTGTTGGAGGGGCTAGGAGGCAAGTTTCCACCTACAGAGCCCTGGGAGAGAGTGCGCGATCGTGAGCGAGAGCCCTCCAGAGAGTAGGATGAAGAGAGGGACGTGGTGCGGGAGCGGGACAGACGGGTCATGCAGGAGGATGCCACTGATGAAGAGAAAGAGAGAATGTACATTAATTTAAGAGGTTATGGGCCTCTGTTCAGTAAAAGGTGTTCAGTAATAATATTACAGCTAAGTAAAACAGTTTGCACTCTCATAGAAAGTTTGACCAATCCTGTCCACTTTCACAGAAAATATGATTAACCCCACCCACTCATTGAAATTTTGACCAATCCCACCAACCCGCATTAAAAAATTGACCAAATCCCTCCCGATTGCACAAAAAATTTTACTAATCCTGACTCAGAAAACTTGACCAATCCCACCCACTCTCATAGAAAACTTGACTAATTCCACCCACTCTAATAGAAAGTTTGACTATTTCCACCCACTCAGAAAAAGTTTCACTAATCTCACTCCCAATAATTCCTAATGAATTTTAATTGTTTCTACTATACAAACAAGAAGCAGGCTGCTGTGATGTGAGGTCAATGTTACTACCCGAAGATAATTATTTTCCTTTTGCAGCATATGTTTTATTATTTTTATTTCATAATAGTTTGCCAATTATTATTATTTTTAATTAGTAAAGAATAAGAATTTAACCATAGTAACATTTAATATTTAGAAACATCTTATTTTATCTTGTCTTTTACATTATAACACCTAGAAACAGGATCTCTCAAGAATATTTTTTCTTTTACTCATTCATTCATCTTCTTCCGCTTGCTCTGGCAATACAGAGACCGAACGGCCCATAGCAATGGGTCCGGTATTCCACATTCCCGGAGCACACCCCATAAGAGGGACACAGTCGAAAGCCTTCTCCGAGTCCACAAAGCACATGTGGACTAGTTGGGCAAACTCCCATGCCCCCTCCAGGATCCTGCAGAGTGTGTAGAGCTGGTCAAGAGTGCTGCGGCCGGGACGAAAACCACATTGTTCCTCCTAAATCCCAGGTTCAACTATCGGCTAGATTCTCCTCTCCAGTACTCCTGGATAGACTTTACCGGGTAGGCTGAGGAGTGTGATTCCACAATAGTTGGAACACACCCTCTGGGCTTTTCTAGGGGAACTACCACCATGGTTTGCCAATCTAGAGGTACGGCCTCCGATGACAACGTGATGTTGCAGAGACGTGTCATCCAAGACAGTCCTAACACATCCAGACCCTTAAGGTATTCAGGGCGGATCTCATCCACCCCCAGAGCCCGGCCACCGAGGAGCTTTTTAACTACTGTGGTGACCTCAGCCCCAGTGATAGGCAGCCCCCCCTCTGAACCCCCAGGCTCTTCCTCTTCCACAGAGAGCGTGTTGGTGGAATTGAGGAGGTCCTCGAAGTATTCCTTCCACCTCCCGACAACATCCCCAGTTGAGGTAAGCAGCTCCCCACTTCCACTGTTAAGTGTGGAGTACTCGTTTGGCCTGTCGATACCTGTCTGCTGCCTCTTTCTTTTACTCCTTAAGTAATAACCACACAATGTATGTGTTGATCCTGCTATGGACTGGGGAACTGTTCAGGGTATACCCTCTGTCTGCTCCGAGTCTGCTGAGATAGGCTCCAGCTTCCGTGCAACACTAATAAAGGATTACAAAGTTGGCCAAATGAAAGAATGAATAAATATTAGAGCGAACTGTGGTACTTACTATAAACTTGTGATTTGTATTATAGCCGGCATTACAGTCAGTGCTGCTGTTTAACAAAATCAATCAACAATCAGAATAAAAAAATCAACAGGGCCATGATGCATCTCTTCTTTAAGTCAGGCAAGTTTTATCACATTGATCATAAACTACTCACTGTATCCCATTCCCTGGATAAAGTACTTAAATGCTTCAGTCAGCTTGCTGGGCTGCAGGGACACAATGGTGAATAATTTAAGAAGATTTGCATGGGAATACTCCGGATGATTCATCAGATTAATGATGTGAATAATGTTTAAATTAAAAACGTTAATTACTTGGGTGAGTTGTGGCATGCCGCCAGCATCGGCCATCTCCAAAGAGCACAGAGAAAACAGCAATTTAATACAATATTCTTGTGAATGCAAAATATGGAAAGCATTACTATAGTTGCTAATTTCTTCACCGCTACAAAATGCTTAAGGTTAGAAGAAAAAATGCATCTACAAAAATAATGGCACCTTCAGGAATGAGGTTGTAGTTGGGTCCAGTTTGGTGTTGCACTCCACCTGATGAAAAAAAAAACCAAAATCTCGGTGACTCTGACTCTAGGAATTTCAGAGGTGGCGTGTCAAATAATTAATCTCTGGTACTAACCTGAATGTTTCCCAAAACAAAAAACTTTCTTAGTACATTTCCGAATGTCGGCAGACATCAATTAACTGACAAATAACAAACAGCCAATAAGGGGACACTGAAGGGGCGGATGTACAATCCATAAAAAAAAGTTGCTAATAATAATAATTAAAAAAATTATAATAAAAACTATTCTAATGTTGGTAACATTCCATGTCTACTTTAACCTACACTGATTCAAGACAAAGATATAACCACAAATTCTTACCTTAAAATTTGAAAGGTTAAATTTATATTTCAATTTATAAACGCAGTATGAAGAATACATGAATACAAGCAACCCCCAGAACTTCGACTTCAATTATTTTCTTGAGAAACTTTATTTTTTAATTCCTTTGTCTGTGGTAAATCAAACAGACTCTCATTGTCCTCCTAATGATACCTGCTATCGCCATTTTTGGTCAAAATGAAACATAGTAGTAAGCCAGCATATATACATTTTTGCCTCTGTGACCTTGAAAAGTAGGTCACGGTTACTCACACACAAACTCATCCTAGCACACCAAGTTTAAAAGTCCCAGCTTTAGAGCGCGGCAAGTAAATATGCGGAAACTAAAGTGTGACGGACAGACGAAACCCATTTCTATAGCTCCCAAGAGGCGGGAGTTAAAAAATTCATTGAGTTTTTAGAACTGTAGAATTAGCTGTTTACATCTATATGTTTCTACAGTAGCCCAGAACCATAGAGGGTTTAAAGGGGCAGAGTCGGGTATGAAATTACAGTTTTTGCATTTTGGAATCTCACCACTAGATGCCACCAGGTACTGCTACATTTTACACACTGTACTGTTTAAATACTTCCATAAGGACTTCTATGGTAGGATGAAAAATTTAACATGCTGATAAAAGTCACATGATTCAAAAGACAAAAGCAAAAAGTTTCTGGGGGTATTTGAACATAAAATGTGCATATGTTGTTAAAAAAAAAAAAAAAATTGTTCTTTATGCTTACTACAGCTTCTTCATATGGTGCCTGGTCCCCTACCACAAGCAGGACGGGACATCTGAAAAGAGAGAGGGAACATCAGAAAGACGAGAGAAATGTCAAATTCTTGCATTTTTCATTAACCATATAAACCATGTTAATTATTCTGTTTAACTCACTTGAGGGTGTTGCTACGCTCAATGGTCAGATCCCGGCGACTGGAAAAGAGAAGAAGAACTTTAAAGACTAAATGGGACAGGGGTGTCAAACTCATTTTCACCAAGGGCCATCGAGGGCCGGATAATCACTGAACATCTATTCAAAAAGGGCAACCATGAAATCTGTATGGCAAAATGATTGGTTTAATGATTTGTACGTTTTTCTTTTCTGTTGACCCGACATCAACATGCTAGCGTTTAATCTTTCCTGGGTCATGAATGACTAGCTCACTCACTCACTCATTTGCTGAACCGCTCAATCCTACTAGCATCGCGGGAAGGCTGGAGCCTATTTCAGCCAACACTTGAAGGCAGGGTACACCCTGAACAGCTTGCCAGACCACTGCAGGTCCAACACGCACAACCATTCACACTCATATCCACAACCAGGAGAAAGTGAAACAGCCAATTATCCTAACGTGGATGTCCTTGGACTGTGGAAGGAAACTGGAGTGCTCAGAGAAGGCATGTAAACTGCACACAGAAACACCCCGAGCGCAGAAATCAAACTCAGGACCTTCTTGCTGGCAGGAATGACTAACTGTTTACTTGAAATAGCCACCACCTATTGGATGGAGGATGAATTACTTTTCATAATAATGGTTGATGCGAAGAGAATGTAACAATCGTATTTTACAGGCCACATAAAATGAGTTGATGGGCAGGATTTGGCCCGCCAGCCTCGAGTTTGATACTGTGTGCTAAGGCAAGAGACAGAGAATGAAAGAATGTAGCCTACTTGTTGTAGCTCCTCCAAAAGAGCTCAATGTTTATCAGGTTGGAAGCTGAAGAGATCCTTTCTCTGTGTGCCTGAACAAGTTCAGTGTTGGCAGAATTCTCCTCCTGCATGCACACAGAGCATCATTCAACAAATCTAGATTTAAATGGATTCTTACATACAACCAAAAAAAAAATAAAAACGAAAAAAAACCCACACACCTGACTGAAAAGGTGACCAAGGATCTGCTCGGCAAGGGAGGAGGTCAGTGTGATGAGCTGAAATGAAAGAAATAGTGAGAGAGGAAAACAATAATAATGAATTAAATTTTTCCAAACATGAACTACTAAACAACAAGAACAACAACAACAACAACAACAACAACTAAACAGACAGACAGACAGACAGACAGACAGACAGACGCAGAAAGAGAGAAAGAAAGAGAGAGAGTGTTGTTGTATCAATCATACAAGGGGAGAGGGAGAAAATACCTTTTGGGCAGCCCAGTCCATCCAACCACGGGCGTTCATATCAATATTTATCAGAACAAGACCTTCCACTAAGTCTGGATTTTTAAGCTGAGAGAGAGAAGAGAATTACAGGTGAGGAGCGAGAGAGAGAGAGAAACAACTGAATAAACAATGCATGAGTGTAATATAATAAGAGTTCGTAGACTAAAGTGACCTCTAATGGCCGGGTATCATGGCATATTCACATAATCCAAATATTATCAATATAAAAATGATACAGAACCATATACATTTGACTGTTTGTCTGTAGCAGCAAACTAATAAGTGAATGCTTTAGAGGGACACAGCATTCGGTGCTTTAATTGAGAAAAAAATTCACTATAAACAAAAAATAAGTTCAACTGTTAAAATAAAGTATTTTAAATTAAATGTACACATAACTGCAAGTTACTCCAAAGGGTTCACTTACTTTTTGTTGCCATTGCACTGTATCTAATTAAAAAAATAACACAAACACTGAACTATATAAAAGCTGTACTTTTCCAATGGGATCATATAAAGGAAGAAAAAAAATAAATAAAGAAAACTTTACAATACTTTTATTACTAATCCTATCTGAAGGTCGTGACCACTTCAACACTGAATGCAAATCTCTAACTAGAGGATCACAAGTAAGAAAGAGGCTTACAGCGAACTTTGAAAGGACGTATGCCCCAGCTCCAACTCCAAATCCGATCACGGTACGGAAACTAAACAAAACAAACACAGAATATTATTTAATGATTGTAAATGTTGTATATAGGATAGCCAGTCCCATTAGAGAGAAAGTAATTATAAAATATCTAGAGTACAAAATCACTAGTGAGAAAACCGACTTTCAGATTTTATTATAATAAAAAGGTAAACATGTAAAACCTCCCTATTGAAACCCAGAGGAATGCCACACAATGAAGAAGGGGGTGGGAGGGGGTTCAGTTGGCAATAAAAATAATATTAAATTTAAAGAGGGTTAATTCGATTTAGGCACTGCCTAAAAGCCGAGCTCCGAAAAATTTTACTTCAGTCTGTATTTGTTTTGATGACTCCATCGATGATGTCATGTCATGTAACCATCACGTAATGACTGCCCCCTCCCCAAAATTTTTTTATTGTCTGAACGTGTTGTGCTATTGCGATAAGATTTTTGAATGGAAACCCAATATCAGCACAGAGTAGCGAGATGCCATTCCACTGGATCGGTTCACTTCCATAAGAACGTTACATACGGCAGAAACGTCACGTGCTTCCTCAATGTGATTGGGTTAAAAGCTTTTCTATTCAAATTAGTAATGCATTGCATGACAGTAATAGTTTATCTTGCCAACTAAAAAAAATTGAAGATACCTACTGCATATGGCACATTGAATTCTGTTGACATTGTTAAAGAAAGAAAGAAAGAAAGAAAGAAAGAAATTTCATATACTTTTATTTGAAAAAATTATTTTATGGTTGAAACAAATGACAGTTTGGAGGGGAAGATAGAGTAGAAGTTACCATCTCTCAGACATTAATTCCCATTACACCGGTAATTATCACCGCAGAGTTCCCGTGTGTACACGTATGGACAGACACAATGTTTATGGCACAAAAAAATTGATCAATCCTATACGAATTTCTTTTAAGTATGTTGTGCTGCACAGAGCTCTGCTAATACTTTATGATTTAATGCTTATTAATATTTTATGCTTTAACTACTATAATCATTTCCGTTACTTGAAATCAAGTAGCTGGAGAAGGTGGCCTTGGATGGATTACCAATCTGATCCTTTTGGTTTGCTTGTTTGTTTTTTTAACAGAAAAAGGCAAGGTGACTGGTTGAGATGGAAGGCTTTTGAATAACATTAGTATGCGGTGGCTTAGTGGTTAAGGCGAAGGATTACTGATCGAGGTCAGAGGTTCAATCCTGACTATCACCACTGTTGGGCCCTTGAGCAAGGCCCTTAACCCTTAATTGCTTAGTTGTATAAAAATGATAAGAGCGTCTGCCAAATGCTGTAAATGTAAATTAGAACGTTCTACTGCTGGACAGCAAAAGGTCTAAAATGACAGACTGCACTTTATGAAGTATTTTATAGCCCCAATTTACAATTAGAGTCCACCCTGTCTGCCTTTTTTACTGTTTTATAAAGAAAATTGCATTTCAAAAGCCTTCCCGAGGGACGTTCAGCTGTTTGGGTCTTAGTGGACTGATCCATCTGTCCTTTAAGCAGAGCGAATATGAGGTGTGAATGGAATATCAACCCCAAAAAAATACATACCGCAACACAAACAACTGCTGTATAGCAACTTCACGTTTACACTGGCAGTGTAAAAAAAATTTAATTAAAAATGTATTCATTTCTTCACTATGTTTGACTGACAAGCTGAATTAATTATTATTATTATTTATTGATTTATTATTTTTTATTGTTGATCAACTTACTTGAAATACTGTATGACTAATGGGATCATTTCTGCCAGCTGATCCATGGAAACATAATGATACCTAGAACAGGAAAATATAAAATAAATGAATAAATGAATACATTTAATGAACCATAACCATTAACGGGATATAAAACTGGTCATATCCCATTTAAGCCAAAGTAAAATAGACGTAAAAGTTGACAGTAAACCTGGCTCTATTTAATCTGGCACTACTACAATTCATCTGTTTTCTTTAGCATCTGCCTTTCTGCTTTAGTGAATGTATTAGACAACTAGTCTACGTGACCCTTAACACTCCCACACCCAGTCTACCCAGCAGGATAGGGCGCAGCTCCCTCCTCTTGTCCTGGGGCATCTATGTGAACCACCGTAAAGTTCTTCACAATCTCCTGCATCTCCTCAAATTTAAAGAGCGTAGAGAAGCAGCTTTTACCTAGGAGAAAATGCAAGTGTGAATAAACATACCCCTACATTACAATTTCATAAATATTCAGCAGTTCTCTACTTTTGTTCCTGTATGTTTTCTCTATGCTCCATTATTATTATTATTTTTATTATTATCATTATTATCAGTGGAACGGAGTTTCACTATTAAGTGAATTAACTATGAAGTCAGAAGAACTTAGTAGCTAAAAATAGACATCACGATACTGAATCATGTGGACACAAAATAAGAGTTTGTGGGTAAAATAAATGAAATCTAAAAACAGTTATAGAATGAAAAAACATTGGAGTTAATGGATGGGCTTTTCATGGATTTTGAGATATAAGGAAAACGTCAGGAAAGGATGTGAACGGATGAGACACTGAACGGATGGAACATGCAGTCTTCATGACTGGGCTGCTGAGGCTGAGGTCACCGGAAATGCTCATGCAGCCATATTGTTCGATCCAAAACATTCCCTGCTGTGGTCATAAATGCCTGATTCTAATGGAAGTGTCTCCAATTTACTTTTAAACTTCTTCGATTGTTTTATAGTGCACTATTACTTTTTAATTATGCCTTCATGTGCAGCGTTACACTGTAACAGAAAGAAACCAGGGTGTGGGAAATCATTCCATGTGTAAGTAGCATTTTAAATATCTTTGTAGAATTTATACACACGTGTACTTATGTTTATTATTTTGTGACTGTTAATATAAAAAGCTTAAATTGTGATTAATATGCATGTGATATTTAGATACTATTATTAAACTATCTGGGTATTGAAACGAATGTACATTTATCATATACAGTATGTGTAATTAAGTAAAAATACTACGTGTAGTAAATTCTACATCAGTAAGTTTTTTGCATACAAACAGTAATTATGTACTTTCTTACTAAATCACATTAGTAAATTATCTGTAGACCTATTATATAGAGAACATTTATGAACGTGTATGTATTCGTAAATTTATATTCCATATTTCAACACTTCTCTGAAGGCCTACTATACAGAGAGGAATTATGTTCTATTTGTGAATGTTGTATATTATCCTAAAAACTAAATAAAGTAATTATTTGGTCAATATGTACATATTAACAATTCTTTGTACATTGTTTTGCTAAATTTATATTCAGTACAGTAAATAAATTGATGGGAGTACATTTATGGGAGGTTAAAACTCTCTCTCTCACTCACTCATTTGCCTAAATGATTAATCCTCCTAGGGTCACGTGGAGACTGGCGCTTATCCAGACGACACTGGCAGGGTACATCCTTATCAGCTCGTCAGACTAATGTAGCGCAGGACACACAACCATTCACATTGAAACAGCCAGTCAGTCTAATGTGCATGTCTTTAGACTGTGGGAGGAAACCGGAGCACCCAGAGGAAACCCACACAAACTCCACAGAGAAACAGCCAAACCCAGGTATCTAACCCAGGACCTCCATGTTGTGAGGCCGACATGCTAACCACTACACCACTGTGCTGCCCGAAGTGAAAACTGAAGAATGCAAAAGAAACCAACACGGACACTATATAGAATATACACTTCTATACAATATGAAGACACCATATCCTAAATGGCAAACATATTTCACTAATAAAAATCCTGATCATAGCCAAGGTAATTCAGGACAATCAACAAGAAGTTACATTTTATAACATTGAATTAAATTTATTTCAATTTAATACATTATTTATATGAGACACGAAACGTATAAACTTGGTGTTTAAGCTTTAAAAGTCATTAATTTGGCAAACCCCAACTAATGACTAAATGTTAAAATGTTTTACCATATAAAACACACTGAGGTGATATCACTCATACAGCAAATAATCATTTCTAATACTATACTACTACTACTACTACTACTACTACTACTACTAATAATAATAATAACACTTAGTATTATAATATTTATTATTATTATTATTAGTCACGTGCCTTACAGCACTGTAAGTGTTCAGTTCTATAATAAAAGATTTTCTGCCCTATTCTTTACACTTCAGTGCAGAAGTATTCAGTGTCACAGTATGCCATATGGTCAAGACTTGGTTCCTCAAGAGCTTAAAAACACTCATCCAAAAACAAAAGGCTGATCTTTTAAATTTATCTCTTAGAGTCCAGGTGGAGGGAGAGGGAGAGGGAGAGGGAGAGAGAGAGAGAGAGAGAGAGACTGACTCACTTTCCATTCCCACATCATGAAGGGTCAGTATAGCTGGCCGACGGGTGCTTCCTGAGCCATGCAGAGTCACGTGCAGCAACCCATACGGGGTCTCAATAGTGTATTCCTAGAGCACACGCGCACACACACACACACACACACACACACACACACACACAATAGTATACTGTAATTATACATTTATTCCATCAACAGTTCTATAAAAAGTTTCATATCGGTCTCTCACCTGACCCCGGTCCAATAATATTCTGGCTGCAAGCTCTGCCTCCTACATACAAATAAAAAAACAAAAGTAAACAAATAAATAATTAAAATTTCATCGAGCGCTATACAAAAAACATCTACCTGTAAAACTGCAACTTTACTAAATAATCTATAGTTGAATAACCAGTTAAATATAAATATAATTCCACTATGCTCCAAAACAAAGGTGTCAAACTCAAAGCCATCACACAAGAGCATTTAAAGTACATGACTGTCACATATTTGCACCAAGTATTACAATGAAACGTAATTCATCGTCCATCCACTAGGTGCCACCAACCTATTTCAATTAAACAGCTAGCCATTCATGACTCAGCAAAGATTGCAATCTCACTTATCACTGTCAAGCTTTGTAAGAAAAGGAAAGCGAATAAACAAAAAGGAGAAATATGTAAACAAATGGTCATGCACACTTCATGGTTGCCCTTTTTAATAGACGTCAAGTTATTATTCGGCCCTCGATGACCTCGAAATTTAAGGCTGTGGCCCTCAGTGAAAATTAGTTTGACACGCCTGCTCTAAAGCAAGGCTAGTCAACTAAAATTCGTGAAAGTCTGTCCATATAAAGTTTTTTTGCTTACAGATATCAAATGTCAGCAATAATTCATTTATGGCTTGTGATCCTTTACTTTTAATTTGTGCTGCAGGATCTGGACTGATAAGATTCGTTTGTTTGGAATGTGATATGAAAGAGATTAAAACATGTGATCTGTATATCAACTAAAGTCAACTAATGTGGACAGGTACGGCGTTAAAGGGAGTTTAACTTTCAGGTGACGCAATTTACGCAACTACCAATCAGAATGAAAAGGTACTGTTGATTGACAAACGCCGCCAAACACTGAGCTCCCCAAAACATTAATAAGCGATAAGCAATGCTTGTGTCAACATTTCCAAAGTGCTTAGCATATATTTATATACTTTTATTTAGAGACAGCGAGGAATATATCCCATCTATCATCGGATGAGCGGTAGGAAAGGGATGGATGGATATTTAAAGCTATATATACACACACACACACATAGTACCCACCCCCAGTGCAGCTAACTGGGTTATCAAAGGACGGCCATGTCTCTCACTGTCTATGGTGAGAGGCATGTAAAAGAACCATTGCTGATTTTTGTCAAGAGTAGCTGCATAGCCGTCAGCATGTTTCTTCCCTGCGATGACCTGGCAAGCTGTCCAGAGTGTACTCTACCCTTGCCCAGAGTCGGCTGAGATGGGCACCAGTCTCCCCGCGACCCTAATTAGGATTAAGTGCTTCAGAAAATGAATGATCTACTATACATAGTGCATTATGTGGGCTAGCTAACCCACACACATTTTTGATAACGTCTTTTCCTACTGCATCTCTATTCTATACTTGCCGTTATAATCTACCTAAATTTTAATAGACCTATTTTACATCGCTCACAGTTTCACTCGGACACATTTACAAGTGTGAAAAATGCACGAGGGTTACATGAGCGAATCGATTCGCTCGTCTCTCAGCAGCAAATCAATTTGCTTGTCACTCATCACTTCCTGTGTGCATGGTCCTTTAGCCTCTTTTTTGGTCAGACCAGAAATTCTGATAACTCTTCACTTTCTGATTGAACGTCTACAGCTTTGAAGCTATGAGGCTGGGCTGAAAAGTGCATGATGCAATAGTCGAATTTGACCAAATGAGGTTCATTTTTTCACCATAGTCATCCCTGCAGTCCACAAACTTTCCAGTTTTGTTGCAGTGCTTGGATCCCCTTGGTATAGATTGGGTTTACTGAGCTGCCTTTAGTGAAATATTCGCACATAAATGTATACGAGGGAGGAATAAAGCAAAACTGAATCATTACATGTTTAAAACAGAACAGTTGGCAAACTATGGAGGTATTTTTTTATCCAGTACTTGTTTTTACTTTGTTATAGACATTCATTATTTTTCATCCTTTACTCCATTAAGAAAGAATAAAACTAAAACGTTTGCATTATTAACATCAGCCTGAATTTACTGTATGTCAGTGTTGGATGTTAAACACAGGAAGAGACAAAAAAAAACAAAACAGAGTAATACATAATTTGTATAATTATAGCACATTCTAATCCGGGAGTAAGTTGGCAGTTTTCATTACACTGCGTATTTATTATTATTAAATAATAATTTTTAATGATTAGCACGTCCACCCAACAGCATGATTCGCAGTTTGAGTCGCAGGCTCGCCACGGGTGTTTCTGTGTTGAGTTTGCATGCGTTCCCTTTGCTTGCGCGGGTTTCCTCTGGGTACTGTGGTTTCCTCCCACAGTCCAAAGACATGCACATTATGCTAGCTGGTTGTTCCAAATTTCCCCTAGGTGTCAGTGTAAATAGCTCTCTGTGTTGGCCCTGCGATGAACTGGGGAGTTATTGTGGTGTACCTCACCTTCGTACAGTGTTGGCTGGGAAAGGCTCCAGCCTCCCCACAACCATAGTAGGATTACGGAGTTCAGCAAATGAATGAATTTCAAAAATATGACTGCTGCACTAATTCTGTACACATCCACAAGGGCTTTCAGTATTTCAAGTTACCAGAAGGTGGCTTCAGAAACCTCTGCCAACACACTCATACATACATTGCAATCTATTTGCAAACCGTATACGGCATATAAAGCACAGGAAGAGCCTTATATGGATGTCGGGCCCTTGACGCCATCATTTGGTGTTAATACGATTTGAGCGTGCATAACCAGCACATGAGCAAGGGATGACGCAGAATGAAAGCTTCCATGGAAATATCCACCATGACAACAAAATCCCTGGGCTAAAAAAAAAACCTATGCCTGTTTTAACCCCCCATTGGTGTAGTACAGCAATATACATCAAAATATTTATCAGTTCTTTATTAAACATTCATCTTTGTGAAGATTTAATGAAAGGACATTAGCATTAATGCGGTGTGTGTTTTTACATCAGTGCCCTTCGCGCTGTCTGTTGGACCTGTCAGTAATGGTTTGTCCTCCATAGTATTAATCTCCTGCATCTCAGTCGTCATTATAACTTCTTCCTGTGTCCTATAAAAAAGGAGAAGAAGAAGAAGAAGAAGAACATTTATTATACATCCCACCCACACACTTTCCCTACATCCAAATCTATCCTGAACTTTAACCTCACTAAATCAACCGGAAACCTTTAGGCTTTTTAAATAAAAAGTAGTGTGTGGCCCAGCAAAACATCGCATCAGATATTTCTGAGGGAACATGTGGTCCTCATTACGATTTGAAAAAAAAAGTTGTTTGAATACAAATTAATTAAGTAGAACGCAGAGAATTAATAAGCATTAAAAAAGAGAGAGCTCAGAGAAAAAAAGGACAACTGTCATGGTATTATGTAACCTTAATCAGAAGACTTTTTTTTTTACTTAATACAGTTATGACATTGTAACCTTAAAACACACAAAATGTTCTCACTGGAAGAATAACAAGCTTCATGTAAAAGTCCTGACGTGTGTGTGTTGCAATGGGGTTGCCTAAGGGAGCAACATTACGACAGTATCCCCCCACCCCCGTTTTGTTGCTTTATGTCTAAATAGAACGCATGCCAAAACTAAATAAATAAATAAATAACCCCGCCTCATCACAGAGCACCATATACACACACAGGCTGCCTATTAAACAGATGCTTCTGACAACGTGATTTCCCATACGGGCTGGAAAAGCATTCTTCCAACAAAGTTCATTGCCTTAATGCTGAAAAACAACGTCACCATGGTCTACTCTATAGAGCAGCTCTCAGTGAGTCCAAGACTCATAATACTGCAGACAGATGTGCGCGCTCCCTTTTACACTCTAAATTCCAAAGGCAGCGGCCACCAGATGGAGCTGAAGGTCATGCGGTGACATCAGTCTATGCTTCAAAGACATTACACTCAAGTGGGCATCGAATAACAAAAACTTTCAGATTTAGCCAGACACCTGCTGGATTTTTGAGTTATCAAACCAACAGCAGTCAATAGCATATTATTAGTAGTACATTGCAAATCCCAGAAAACACGAAGTTAAGCTTCTGCAGCTCTCTCTCCCTCTCTCCTTCTCTCCTTCTCTCTCTCGGGCAGTGCATGACTGCACCCTGGTAGCTCCGATATCAAAATCTGCACTTTTGCAGCCCTTTCCTAGGATCCCTCAGGAAAGCCTGTATGAAAAGTCTGATGTTTCTCACTGTGATGCCTCCGCACATTGTAATCTTTAAGAACTGCGACAGAATCTTTGCAAATGAAACACATCAGTTGGCATTTGGATTTGGTGGTAAAATAATCCAGTATTTGTTGGTTCAAGCAGAATTAAACCTTAAACTAGATTTTTACTGTCAATGTAACGTTTCTGGGTTGCGAAAGACGTTAGATCAACTGTTAAACACGCAAGAATACGCTGCATTGTGGGCTGGATGTTGCTAGGCTAAGCAAAGTGTTACACTCATGGTCTGTACTACTGGGTGAATTTTTTAAACAAATGTCGATGTGTTTTTACACTCACTCTAGGTTTTAGTATATACCGCATGGAAACACACACAAAATAAAATAAGTTCTTTACTATTTATTTTTCCACTTTAATGTGGGGCGGCAATGATGCCATCTGCTCTAAGTGACCATGATAAACTGTGAGTGTTCACTGCTCTGGGGGCAGTGATGGCTCAGTGGTAGGGTGCTACCATTTCAAGCAAATCTTATGTGTTTTATCCACATAGGCCACACTCGTTTCCGAACATATGCTGCGTCATATGGACAATGTTCATTTACAATTATGTTCTTAAAGACATCTCTCAGTTGGCTGATGTCAGGTAATTATCAGATATTAAAAAGCCTGATGGCTGCTGGCAACAATGACTTCCTGCAGCGTTCAGTCCTGCACAGTGGAGGTATCAGTCTGTGGCTGAAAGTGCTCTCCCGAAACATCTAAAAACACATTGGGTTGTTATAATCGTTGTTTTTAGTGAAGTACTTTGAACAAAACTGTGTGAAAAGAATACTGACAGCCGTGACCACAAGAAGTATGCACGAGAGTGAGAGTTCAAATAACATGACTCAGTGCATTATGCTTTTAACCACCTGGCTGATCGTGACTGCTTTACACAATGCTTGCATTTCCACCAGTCCAAGCAATGTCATAGCTGTATCACATAAGCACAGACTGGCTTTTTCCCCCCTTAGTTTAATTACTCTTGTAAGCACTGGCATTATTTAAAAATTGCACAGATCAGTCAGACTCTTCAGCCAAGCACTTAACGGATTAAAATCGTACCATCCATATCACAGCCTATTCTATGAGCCTTTAATTACCAAACACAACATCTCACATTAGCTCAGGCCTGTTTTGAAACACCATCTGTTGTTGCTTGATCAAATGTCAGTACAGCGTACAGGCTCAGACATGACTACTGACCACAATGTCCTACTGGTCAAAACACAATGCTTTAACAAAGACAGTCAGATCCAGTGGGATGAAAGGGTGTGTGCATGTGTGTGTGTATGTGTGTGTGTGTGTGTGTTCAAGTCTGTGCAGGGAAAGCAGAGTTATAAGGGCTTCCGAAAAGTACCCAAAACATCACACTAACAATAAAGCAGCTGCTTTACACCTAATCCTTTAGAAAACTTAAATTTCTTGTCCCTAATCTCTCATCATCTCTTTCTCTGTCACAGACAGCATCCTTTAGAGAGTGTAATATCAGTTAATCTGAACAGAGTTAAACATCTGTCACTGCAAACAAGGACAAAAAAATAAAACATAGAGAGTGAGAAAAGAGATTGAATTAATAGAATAAACAAGTCCGTATTCATACACTCACTCACACACACACAGCTTCATTTCCATTGGGATTTTTGCTGAGGATAAAATATGCAAATCTGGCTGATGCTTCTTCATTATATGGCAAGCTGGATAGGAAAGCAAAGAAATAATACAGGTTAAAGGTAAAAGTAAAGTTTGAAAATAAAAAGGTTTCCTGCACAGAACCATTTGATGTGTAAATAAAGAAATTGACTGCTCTCTACAGGAAAAAGGACAAATCAATGCAGACACAGCTAGCACAGCATGCCAACAAAACAGCACACCACTGATTCAGTAGGTTTTGAAACACACACACACACACACACACACACACACACATCTAAACAAGCTACCACCAAAATTAAAATCACCTATTTAATCTTACGTACTTACTTTCCATCAAACTTATCAGGTTTCCTCACATTTAGTACTTTCTACTTCCACATTCAGTAGCTCACACAATTGTTAGTCCTATCCTCATTTCAGTATATTTATTCATACTCATCTACAAAGGATAGTTTACTATTATCTACTTTCAGTAGTTCAATCCTCATATTCAGTAGTTTTACTCAATGTTTTATTTTGTACTTTGTAGCTTACTTGCTGACTCCGTATTTATTCACACACTTGCAGTTATATTCTCCCATTCATTCCAATTACTCTTAATTTTCTGATTGCTACCTTCACATTTAGTAGTTTTACCCTTACAATTCAGTAGTTTACTCTTACACGTCATAGTTCTACTCGCCGTCTCTTAACTAGTATTCCTCTCACAAGCACTAGATTAACCCACTAGTTTGATTCCGACAT
The DNA here is from genome assembly GCA_028564935.1 of Neosilurus hyrtlii. Taxonomy (NCBI): domain Eukaryota; kingdom Metazoa; phylum Chordata; class Actinopteri; order Siluriformes; family Plotosidae; genus Neosilurus; species Neosilurus hyrtlii. Next base: position 6,051,628 of record JAOUQZ010000032.1, read on the forward strand.
TCACTTGATTTACCCTCCTTTTCAAAAGTATTATTACATTCACTACTTTTGCATTCAGTAGTTTTACTCCCACGTTCACAAGCTTTCATTAGATTCAGTAAGCGCACAGATATATTCAAAGCTTTAAATTTAGGTAAACTTTACACTCTTTACACACTTTAATACTGCCTTAGCCATAGACTCACAGAGCGTCATCTCATTAACATTTACTCATTTGCCGAACCCCTTAATTCTGCAAGGATCCCAGAAAGGCTGCAGCCTCACTCAGGCGACTCTGGGAAAAGCGGAGTACACCCTGAAGAGCTCGCCAGTCCATCGCAGAGCCAACACATGTTAACACCCATTCACACTCAGACATTTGGAGCAGCCTATTAGCCTAATGTGCATGTCTTCGGACTGTGGGAGGAAACCTAAGTACCTGGAGGAAACCCACGCAAGCACAGGGATAACATGTCTACTCCACGCAAAAATGGCCTCACTAAGCCCAGGACTCTAACCCAGGACTTAATAAGGGGGTAATCATACTAGAGATGTGAAATAAAAAAGTGCTGTTTCTCCCTACCACCCCCCCAAAACCCCCCCACACACCATCCCTTAAAAATAAGAAGAGAGT
>JAOUQZ010000032.1:6061646-6084432 GCA_028564935.1 Neosilurus hyrtlii
TTTTGTTACATTACAACCTGTAATTTAAATGTTTATTTGATATGAATTTTATGTGATGGATCTGCACAAAATAGTCTAAGTTGGTGAAGTGAAATGAGAAAAATAGATATCAAAAATAATTTTAAAAAACTAAAATCTGAAAATTGCCATGTGCATGTGTATTCACCCCCTTTGATATGAAGACCCTCAAAAGTTCTGGTGCAACTAATTACTTTTAGTAGTCACATAATTACTGAAATTAATTCCACCTGTGTGCAATCAAGTGTCACATGATCTGACAGTATAAACACACCATTTCTGAAAGGCCCCAGAGGCTGCAACACCACTAAACAAGAGGCATCACACCATGAGGACCAAGGAACTCTCCAAACAAGTCAGGGACAAAGTTGTTGAGAGCTTTGATGATCCCCCCCGAGCACCATCAAATTCATCCTTTTCAAATGTAAAAGAACATGGTACCACAGCAAACCTACCAAGAGAGAGCCACCCACCAAAACTCACAGACCGGGCAAGGAGGGCATTAAGTATAAAGCAGTACACTCCATAGAACTGAGCCTAGTGGAAGAGTGGCCAGAAGAAAGTCATTACTTAGTGTTAAAAATAAGAAGGCACATTTTGAATTTGTCTAAAGGCATTTGGGAGACTCCCCAAACATATGGAGGAAGGTGCTCTGGTCAGATAAAACTAAAATTTAACTTTTCGGCCACCAAGGAAAATGCTATGTCTGGTGCAAACCCAACACATCCCATCACCCCAAAAACACCATCCCCACAGTGAAACATGGTGGTGGCAGCATCATGCTGTGGGGATGTTTTCAGCAGCAGGGAAACTGATCCGAGTCGAGGGAAAGATGGATGGTGCTAAATACATGGATATTCTTGAGCAAAACCTGTTTCAGTCTACCTGTGATTTGAGACTGCCCTGCTGGAAGGTGAACCTCAGTCCCAATGACTTACTTCCAAATAAGGCATACTGCTAAAGCAACACTTGGGTGGATTAATGGGGAAGCATTTTAATGTGTTAGAATGGCCTAGTCAAAGCCCAGACCACAAACCAATTGAGAATCTGTGGTCACACTTGAAGATTGCTGTTCACAAGCAGAAACCTTCCAACATGAAGGAGCTTGAGCAGTTTTGCCTTGAGGAATGGGCAAAAATCCCAGTGGCAAGATGTGGCAAGCTCATAGAGACTTACTCAAAGCGACTTGCAGCTGTAATTGCCGCAAAAGGTGGCTCTACAAAGTACTGACTTTAGGGGGGTGAATAGTTATGCAGGCTGAAGTTTTCTGTTATTTTGTCCTATTTCTTGTTGCTCCACAATACAAATCATATCTTTAAAGTTGTAGGCATATTCTGTAAATGAAATGATGCAAACATTCAAACAATCCATTTTAATTCCAAGTTGTGAAGAAACATGAAAAATGCTACGGGGTTGTTAATACCTTTGCAAGGCACTGTATGTATGTGTACACACACACACGTATATATAATGTATGTTTATGTGTGTGTATGTGTTGTTTCTCCTGATCCTGTTTTTTTTGTACAGGGAACCATACTGTAACTTCATACATCCCACTGACAGGCTAGTAGTATGTAGGAGCTTCCTGTTAATGTGTTAACCTTATTTTGCTAATGTGTGACCAAAATAAGTTTTTTTTTTTTTGTTTGCTTTTTGAAATAGTGTCCTTGGACTTCAGATGCTTTGCAATTCAGATTCATAGTATACTAAACGTAGCATATATTCCTGCAAATCCTGTCAGAAGGAAACATCTGAAATAAAACACCAACAAGAATATTAAGATTTATAATTCCGAGGACTTTATTTACTGAGATTTCAAATAAAGTGTACCAGTTTGTTCATGATTTTTTTTTTTTGCCGATGACAATTGAGAACAATGACGACTATCAAGATAATCCTAACCTTATGTAACAATCATTAATAATTAATTTATTTTTTATACTTGCCCAGATGCTGGAAAATGTATCCCCTTGTGATGCTTGTAAATATTATTGTTTCAGAAGAGAATTACTGGACTGCTGGATTTACCGGAATTGGGAATAAACTATCCAACACATTACTACAACCTGGGAATATAGTAACAAATCGTAACTGGTTACAGCCCTATATTCCAATAGCCCATTGGTCAGACAGTCCTAACTCTTAACCCAACCCAAGTGAACTCTGTAGGGTGCTCAACTGATTTAAGCAAGGAGCCCATCTTATATAAGCAGGACTGTTGGACCAATGGGCTTTTGGAACATAGAGCTGTCTCCATCATGAAAAATTCTCACAGCTATGTTTAAAAGTGAAACTAAGAGCACTTGTACAGACAAAATGTGATGAGATCTCAGAATTGAGACAAAACAGCTGCATGTCCATAAGAAAAACACTTGTTTGTGAGAATTACAGGATAAAAAAGATTCGATTTTATAGGATCATTAAATTCAGATTCTGAAGCAATGGACAGAAGTGGTCACACGAGTCCAAGATTTAACCAATATCGGCAATGGGCATCTCAGGGTAAGAAAGAAAATGCATGAAGCGATGTACCCATCATGCATAGTGGCCACTGTACAAGCCTCTGAAGGTGGTGCTATGATTTGGGTTCCTTCATTTGGTCAGGACTAGGCTCAGCAAACTCAAGCAGCGATAAAGTTACATCAACCAATGACGTGAATGTATTAAATGACCAGTTTATCCCATCAATGGACTTTTTCTTCCTTAATGTTACAGATATTAAATTTAAGCACATACTGAAAGTGCGGTGCAGGGAGCATGAGAAATAATTTTTTTTACACATGAATTTGCACCTTGACCCCAAATGCAAGTGTTTGGGACGTGCTAGAGAAGGATTTATGAAGTGGTTCAACTCACCAATCAACATAACTTTTACTTGCTGAGCAGCCTAATTCTAATAGGGTGGAACCTACCTCAGCTGACACTGTACGAAAGGCTGGGTCACACCCTGAACAGCTCGCCAGACCATCGCAGGGCAACACACCCACAACCAGTTACACTCAAACCAACACCCAGGGGCAATTTGGAATATTCAATTAACCTAATGTGCATGTCTCTGGACAGTGGGAGGAAACCCATGCAAGCTAGTTGAGAACCTTCTTGCAATCAGTAGAACATCTTGGTGAAAAATTAGTACAACTCTGGAGAAGAATACATGTTGATCTGCATAAAGGTGTTGAGACAATGCCACAGTGAATGCTTGCTGTAATCAAACTGAAGGCAGTTCAAATATTAGTGAGCATGACTTTTTTTTTTTTTTTGGCCAGGAACTGTTCGATAACACCCATGTCTTTGGGGTAATTCCTAAAAATGTAATTTTCCTCTGTAGACCCTGTTGGTAAGTAAACCTGGAACATATTCTGTACATAACACTAAATATACATGGAAACCTTTGAGTGACCGGTTTGCTGTACATCATGCCTTACATATTTATAGTATTTTCAACTTTTCAGAAAAATTGTTTGCGTTTTTAGGTTTTCCTCCATGTAACAGTCATATGGCAGCTATTTGAATATTTACAACTGGTTTGGCTAAGATTATGATTTGGCTGTAAATAGTGTTGTTGTCTATGGACAACAACTGGCACTTGCCTTGTCGCTAGCTGGTGCTATATACACACATTGGCTATCCATCCAATGAACAAAAAAAAAAAAAAAAAAAGGAAAGAAACTTGTACCACAGCGCTGTTAAATTCTCAAATCTGATTGGTCAGATTTGCGCTGTTTAGTGGTGCTGTTTAGTAGTGCAGTGGCAGCTCAGTAATTAAGGCTCTAGTTTATTGATCCAAAGGTTTGGGGTTCGATCCACAGTACCACCAAGCTACCACTGTTGGGCCCTTACTTACCTCAGTTTTACCATTTTGGGCATTTTTGAAAGCTTGTAACTTCGCTAATAATTACTGTATAGGGCTGAAACTTTGCATACTAAAGGACCTATCTTTCAGAATCTGCAGTCAAAATTATTCTGTCCAGATTAGGTTGCTATTGATTAAAATTGAACAAAGTATTTGAAAAGTATTAATTTTTGAAACATATTTGAAATATATTCACAACCCCCAAAAGTATTGTTATCGCAAATTTAAGCACATTTCCATGTAAAACAGTTTTTAAGAAGAATAAATCTGATATGGTGTTTTAGTGAGTGTTCAAAAACTGAACAAAAGGTAAAAATTTGCTCATCTTGCGAGCACCTGAAGATGTGGACAGTTCACCAAGGTTATGAAACTTTACCACATGCAACATGTATATCAGATCTAGCAACACACAGAATTTCAGGTGTGTTGCTAATTTCCTTCATACTTAGCCATCATTTTGTATTTTCTAATAAATTTTGCTTGTTCATTTTTTTTGTTTTTGCACTTTCCTTACGAAGAGGAATAAAATATGCATAAATATTTTGTATGAGTTCAGAATATGGTCTTAAACTGTTAGAGTAATAAACAAAAACAAATGTTTTAAATTTGCTTTCATATAAATTAGAAAAGTGACATTTGTCATGCATGATTATCTGTCATAGATTCTTTTATCAAATAGTACTTGTACAATATATGTCATAACCTCGTCAAATGATGTATTTATATCCCCACTGAATAATTAATATAAGGATATATTATGACAAATTATATACATCTTTTCATTAGCTTTGATCAAATATTATGGAACTTCATTATAATATTTGCAAAGAGAGTTCAGTACATGCATATATGTTTCAGTTTTACTGAAAATTTGGCAAAAGTCCCATAATTTGTTGGAAGACTATTTGAGAGTGTGTAGTGTGTACGTGCACTTAAGCTTATGAAAAGATGTATATAATCTGTATCATAATATATCCTTATATTAATTATTCACTGGGGATGTAAATACATCATTTAAAATGATAAATGTTATATTTATATGTACAGTGATGTAAAAAAGTGTTTGCCACTTCCTGATTTAATTTTTATTTTTTGCATGTTTGTCACACTTAAATGTTTTAGATCATCAAACAAATTTTAGTCAAAGACAACACAAAAAAAACACAAAACGCAGTTTTTAAATTAAGGTTTATATTATTAAGAGACAAAAAAAAAAAATCCAAACCTACATCTTTGCAGAATTGGTAAAATTCAGCCACATTGAAGGGTTTTCGAGCATGAACCGCCTTTTAACGGTCATGCCACAGCATCTCAATAGGATTCAAGTCAGGACTTTGACTAGGTCACTCCAAAGTCTTCATTTTGTTTTTCTTCAGCCACTGAGAGGTGGACTTGCTGGTGTGTTCTGGATCATTATCCTGCTGCAGAACCCAGACAGGTGATGCTTGCAGTTCTTTGGATGTTGTTGTGGGGTCTTTTGTGACCTCTTGGATGAGTTGTCGCTGCGCTCCTGGGGTAATTTTGGTTCGATGGAGTCCCAAAGCTTTAGAAATGGCTTTATAACCTTTTCCAGACTGATAGATCTCAATTACTTTCTTTTTCATTTATTCCTGAATTTCTTTGGATCACGGCACGATGTCTAGCTTTTGAGGATCTTTTGGTCTACTTCACTTTGTCAGGCAGTGTTTGTGTTTACTTGTGTTTTCTTTGACTAATATTTAAATTTGTTTGATGATCTGAAAACAATTCAGTGAGACAAACATGCAAAAAAATAAGAACTCAGGAAGGGGGCAAACACTTTTTCACACCACTGTTTCACAGCCCTAAATGCAAGTCGACAAATGCATACTAGCCTGCAATCTTTAAATGAACATATCTTGAAGTTTTTGAACGTGTTCATGTTGAAACATGTTCTAAGTCTGGTTAAAGTTTCACTGAATTCTGAGATGGCCACCTGGGAAGTTTTCTGAAAGCTAGGTAATTTGACATGAATTGACCCAAATGTAAGTCGCTCTGGATAAGAGCGTCGTCCAAATACCATAAATGTTTAAACAAACCAGCTAAAAAAAAAAAAAATAGGAATTAAGGTTTTCTTGTATAGGTATGGTAATGCAAACATGTCTGATCAGTTCATATAAAGTGCTATGTGCATTTAACTGGTATTGGTTAGTTTGAAGCTTGCTAACGGTGCATCTACTGGGAGATGAACATGAAAGTAAGCAAAAGTAAAATTTGTGAATGTATAGATATTTCTGATTGCTGTGGTACGGTTTCTTTGTTCCTAAGACAGAATAATGGGAGGGTCTACCAAGTTTTAATCCATCAATAATAAATAAAAATGTATAAACAGTGCCATGGCAAGGTGCTCTGTTAGGAAACATATGTTTATGAATGGTGTCTCTATTGTGAGGTCTGTAATGTTTTCTCTTGCAGGAAAGTGAGGATGGAGAATGGTGCATCCTCAAGAAAAAAAGTTAGGGGGAAAAACATTTATAGCTTTCTGTATGTTTTTTTGTTTGTGTGTGACAAAGGAAAAAACATTAATTGTTTCAGAAATGCCTTGGTATAAGGAAATACACACCTTAGGACCTGCAGTTTTTGGAAAATTAAAGTAAGTTGCTTCATATTGGGCCTATTTACCCATTCACTGATTATTTTTGATGCAAGATGTGAATCTACAGCATTAGAATACAAATACAAGCATTGAACAAAATGTAAATGATCATTAAATCTACAGGGATTGTGTGGGATGCTCTATATAGGAGAATGCATTTAGGCTTTTATAAATCTGTGTTCAATATATAGAGGGGGAGGGGGAATAGTCACTCACTCCATTCTGTGTTATTCGGGTCGAGTCGTCTGTCTGCCTGATTCTGTTGGAGAAAAGAGGGGTCATTATTGGTCCACTAGTGAGCTGTTGCTCAGCAGTGCATTAAGGGTAAAAGGGAGGTGGGTGTTCATCCCTCCCCACCACCCTTTTCAAGGTCACACCAACATCCCAGACACAGGCAGCACTACCACCACCCAGTGGCAGAATGAAGCAATGACTACTGTTGTGTGAATGGAAAAAGGGATAAAAGTGGAGTTTAGGCTACTGTAGATTGTTGCTGGCTGTGTACCAACAGTGCTTTTAACATGCCCTCACTGTGTTAAAGCCTGCTATTTAGAAATACATCTACAAATCAGAAATACTATATTATATGGCAATTTTCTCTTGACATCAAGTGACGTAGGAGGTGATATGGAAGACTTATTAAGAAGTTATTGAAGGCATATTAAAATCAATATTGAAACACAGTGTGAACATACAAAATATCATCCGAGTCTAATTAAAACAGGACAGCCAAACACCCGTTTGCAGTATACAGAGTGCATCATATACGGTGCTGTTGCTTATTTTCCCCCAAAAGAACAATCCGCCATTGGATGTTCGCTAGCACTGTTTTCCCTGGTAAGCAGTGGGAAATTTTAGGTCAAATGGCTGATAGCATCTAATGAAAATAGGTATGCGCTGATACTCCAAGCAATTGATCAGACAAAAACACAGTATATGGTGCAACCACATACTGCATCCCAAAGATTTTATATATACACATACACACTCCCCAGCCAAAAAATAAATAAATAAAAAGTCTCACACACACACACACACATACAAATATGTTGTTTTTCCGCCTTAAGTCTTTCTCACAGCACATAATCATCATGCCATTGTTTCAACGAACATAAGCAGCATAACTTTTATTTCCATCCAGTGTTGGGTTCATTTCTCACCGACGTCTTGAACTGATGAGGGGAAAAACTGAACCAATCCATAGTCTTCTCCAGCACATCCCGAAAACTTTCAATAGGGTTAAGGTCAGGACTCTTTGGGAGCCAATACATAAGTGAAAATGATTCAAGATCCCTGAACCACCCTTTCATTATTTGAGTCCCTATTTTATACTCGTGCCATCAGGGATGAAAAAGTCTATCGGTGTGATAACCTGCTCATTCAGTACATTCAGGTCATCAACTGACTTGATTTTATTGCCATGTTAATGTTGCTGAGCCTCGAGCTGACCAACTGGGGCGACAATGCCATGGAGATTACATGCTGTGATCAAGGCTAAAGGCACTCCATGAAAATATTAGACTGTGAAACTTTTTTTTGGCCAGGCAGTGTACACACACACACACACACACACACACACACATTTAAAAGTCACCAAACAAAACATTTAGACTTTTACATATACTTATGCATTTTATTTATTTATTTTAAATATATCTTTAGTAGCACAAATCCCTGAAGCGGGGAAGGGTTGAAAAAAAAAAAAAAAAGAAAAAAAAAAAAGACAGTACAGGCCACGTCCATGTATATAATGGCATGACTCACTGACTAATTACTAAACCCAAACCTGCTTGACTTTTGACTTATTCGAAGACTACTCATGCACTTGTGCAAATTCTTTAGCTCAACACAGCCCACTGGACTATTTACCAGGACTAAAGCCATTTGGCCTAAACAGAGAATGTTTAAACACCATCATACATTTTGATTCCCCTCTCAGGTGTTTTTTTTTTTTTTTTTTTCTTCTCTTAAATGGGGGAGGTGTCATGGGATTGAATCGTGATGATCCTGAGGGAACTTGGAGGATTTGTGGTGACCTTAAATAAACTTGGAGAATTTGTAATAATTTTTGAACGTCAAAAATTTGGCCGCCATGATTACAGTTTGACGACAATTGTGAAAGAACATGAAACTCATTGTAGAGCGTAGTGGAGCTTAAAGGTCTTTAATAGACCTTGATGCGCCATCGTCAGGGATCTTGATGAACTTGCAAACACGATTCCTTCAAGTTTCCTTTTTTATATCCCAACAGTGCGCCAAGCTTGGTTGTAAATCGTGGAGCTCTGCACGCCCCAGTGTAAACCCAGGCTTAGTTGCTTTTTAGATCTTTATTTAAAATAATAGCAAAAATTTTGCTTGATCTTTGCCAATTTGTGTGTTTACATTAACAAAAATACAAAACGCACTACTTATAAACATATTTAATCTAATTCATATAAATCAGAACTGAAAATCTCTCAAGAAAACAGAGGGGGGGGGAATGTATGAATGCACATCTTAGGGCTTTCGTAGTATTCATTTCCTCAAGGAAATGAACAGTTTTTGAAGAGAAACTGTAGTTTGAACAATTAAGCTTCCTAGTCACTACAACTGCTCACCATCTATATTAAGTGTAGTGTTAGTTACATAGATGGACTGCACACCCAGTAACTGTAACCACACAAGGGATTATATTCCTAATTCTAAAACAGTTTGCTATTAATGACATGAATGTAGTCAAAATTGTATTTTCCACTAACTGCACAGACTACTGACCTGTACTAGCTGACAGACAAACTACAGGACACTAGTACCACTGAACTGCAAGAGGTGAACAGAAATAATACCTTATGGACTGATGATGTGCAGGAAAGTGATAAAGGGGTAAAAAAAAAAAATGTAATCAGACTGCAAGAAATTCACATTTATTTGGACAATCCAAGTACGAGTATAACATGCAGTAGAGTCGTATTTTGTCTTAATCCTCTGGTCCAGTTTAGTGCACGATTCATTATTATTTGAGGTTCAATCTCAGTGTTCATTCACTGTATATGACAGCGTGATGGATGCTTAACTCTTGTTTTATTTGAGGTGCGTGACATCACAAAAAGAGATAGTACTTTACCACAAAACATTTCAGTATTATGAACCTATAATTAGAAGTAGCAATACATGGGGTAGTGGGGCTACCTTAACAGTAATAATAATAATAATAATAATAATAAATTGCACAGTGTCACACTGCATTCAAAATGTATAGTATTTTGTTCCATAAGGTGCTTCAACCCACTATTGTCTTATAACGGTCTTTTACAATGTAAAAAAGAAGCAAAAGGCTCCTCCGATTTTTGAGCAACTCTGCTTTTGCTATTACATTTGCATTACTAAAAATTCCTAGTTATTCATCACTGACATCAAGTAACTTGAATAAGTTGAAAATATTTGGAATAAACAATAAAACTATCGTAGAACTCAAATTTTGCATGATATGGAGAAATATTCAGATCCACCTCGGCCATCGAAACCCCATCGATCTGAATAATTATCAATATCATACCTTGCCCAATTCAATACTTGTGTATTATTCCACCTCGCAAACTCAGAATAATGCTTGAATTCAAATTGGCGGACAAAAACTCATGGTTTGCCACCTTCACTAACAATTCAACAAAATAGCTTCCCAAAAATGAAGAAAGCTATGCAATGTGACTTCCATGTTCCTTAAAGTTTAAAAAAAGAAAGAAACAACAAGAAACTTTCAATTAAAAAGAGGAAATTTCAAAAGATTCCACAGTATAGCTGATCTTTAATTATATTTTTCAGTTTGGAATCTTAAAAAATCTTTAGTTTGATTAGGTTTCCATGTAGTATAGATTAAAGCAGTTTACCGCCTCAGGCACGGTGGACATCACTGAATAGCCCCCTCAACGACTTCTGTAAATTTCTGTATTGTTTTACATAAAATACAAATGGGGAAAAACAGGCTGAGGGGTTTGGGAAATGGCTACGAGAGAGATTGGGCCAAAGACAAATAAGAACTACAGCTGTCCCAATATCAGCTTTATCAGATACTAACTAGCCAAGATCAAATCATTTAGAAGGTTCCATGGTGCAGAAGTGGAGGAGGTAGACCTGTTCTCTTGGGTTGTTTTTTATTTGTTGAGTGATGATTCCGCAATACGCACCGAGCCTGCGGTTAATAACTGTTTTAGGGGGCAGCCGTGGCCTAATGGTTAGAGAAGAGGCTTTGACACCGCAAGTTTCAAGCAGGTAAATGGGTGGCAGCGGGGGGAGTGAGGCACTTTCCCTTCCTCCACAATCAGGTACCTTAACCCCAACTGCTCACTGAGTACCGCAATTGGATGGGTTAAATGCAGAAGTTTTCCTTGCGGAATGAATACAGTATAAAATAAAATAATTAAATAAACAAATAAAATAGTATTCAACATGGAAACCTGAGAACAGCAAAGTAAAACCTTTATGGTTTATTTTTACATTTTTAATAAACTGAAGCATTCTCCTGACTCAGCGGGATGAATAATAATTGATTATTGAATAAGTTAAAGTATAATATAGAGAATTATCTGGTCGAGGGGCAGTGTGATTAGTTTGCTATCTCAGGTTAATGAACATTATTCATTCAATACATTTTCTCGTTTGTCGATTAGTGGATAACACTCTCTGAGAATGAATAATAATCCATCATACAAAAGCCTAATTCCATTGTTTTATTATTAATTCAAAACATTTTCAAAGTAGACAGTGTTGTGCATGCCAGTGGTGCAATCATTCAAATAGCCTAGCTCACATCACAGCCTAACGTACAAGCGAATTTTAGTTCGAGGGTAACTGAATATATTTTCGGAGGTATTCGGTCGAATAGGCAGAGGAACATGCATCTTAGATCTGTTCCATTTGTTAGGATCTGATTCTTTAGGATGTATTACATGGGATATATGGGAAATATATATAGGCTATGAGGTAATCTATTGCTGTTTTTTTTTTTTTTTTTTTACTTTTCCTGGAATAACTAGTTCAACTTCGATTTCCCACATAATCTCTCCTCTGACATAATACATGATTTTCCCTTATCAGCGCGAGTCAGAAAACTGATCTAGTGCATGTCCAAAATAAATGAATCCCCGGGTTAATTTATTAAAAACGTTCAACGGGTAATTATGCTCCGAACTGGCATGGAACGAACACATCGTAGAGGGAGGTGCAGGTTTTTCCACGCAGCTCTACGCTCCACTATCTCACGTTTGCTTCAAATCAATAGTACTGGCTGAAATAATGGCTGTCCCATAAGCCAAAGCTGAGCAACCCATGAAGGATACACAACTAATTCAACCGGACCCACTGAACTCGAGACAAGCAAATGGAGGTTACATGTAAAATATATAGAAAAAAAAAATAATTTTCCCCATTTACATTTTAAAGGCAGGTTCAATACAATACATGACACACAGCTAGTGCAGGGTCACGGATCCTCAATGATAAACTATATCAAACGTTTTGCACTATTTCACCTTATCACAGCTATATCAACTACATGTGAGCATTTTTCTTCTGAGCTGAATATTTATCGATCACTGAGATTAGATAAATTGAACAATTAGGCGTATGACTGTCAATCATGCAAATATTCCTCCCCGTATTGATTATAAGTTAGATTAGCTACACACTGCAGCAGGCACCCCACCTGGCTGCCATCTTGGTTATTCGGCTAAGTACAATTTACACCGAAGCACCACAGCCCTGAGCTATCAAAAGCAAATTTTATTCTCACTAATAGTGCTGTTGCAATTAGTGTTTGAGAGTAACTAGCAAGGACCAAGATGGCAATGCAAAGTTCCACCACTAACATCGCTATCAGAAGGGTGAAGCTTATCTATGTTTCTCCTCTTCCCCTCCTTCCAGATAAAATGTCTCTCCAGTCATATTGGCGATCTGATCTTAATGTCTTGTTGTAGCTTGCTGAGAAAGCTAGTGTGAAAATGGCTGCCTGCTTTCAAGACAGTGTAGGTGTTCACTCCGATCAAGCAGGAACGTCTCAGAGATTATTAAAAGGTGATATCTGATTTCAACAAGTGGAAGGTGTAGAAGCTGCTTGGTTGGAATGAAAACCTGCACCCACACTGGCCCTTTGCAGATTAGGTTTGACACCCGTCCTAGAAGAAAGCTACACAATGTTGTTTTTCCACTTTTTCCGATCTTTAAATGAGACAAAATAAAAATTTTGTTTAGCCTGCTATTCCTATGTTCCCATACAGTATACCAAAACTCTGAATGAGTTTCAAAACAATTAGTTAAACAAACTTGAAGATCTTCACAGAGACTAAGGAATTTGTTAGCACTCTGACAGCAGTAAACTGCTCTGCTCGAAGTCTATATACAAGCGGAGCTCACCTGCCACCATCATGCTTTAAAAAATTAAACAAAAATGTTAAAAAGGAAAAGAAACTGTGCTTTAGTTTGCTCTCATGTTTCTGTGTAAAGTATATACTAAAAGAAACTGATTTCGGCTCTACCGAAAAGTGGAGTAACCCCCTTTAGATGTCTTAAGTGTCTGGCCTTTCTTTTCATCAGCCGAGTTCTGTTTTCATTTGGATCACCAGTTTTGTTAGGTTAAAGATGAATTATACCCAAAAGCTTGCATACATTGTGTACGTCTCTACACACCACGGAGGGCACCACTGCACTGCGAAAAGCGAAACATGAAATGCACTATGATAAGATGTGCCTAGCTATATTTTATTCATAAGTTCACCAGTTTATAACTGATTTGTTAGTTTAATATTTGTATAGTTGCCTTAACGGAAGTGACACATCCGGGTCCTGTTCTCGCAATCTAGTGCACTCAAGAGAGAAACGCGTTACAAATGACACCCTCTTGAAACTGGCTAATGCAAACTATCAAATGGATTTCAGCGGATTGCAACTTTTGAAATGTAAGTAATAACCACCTGACCACGAGAATATACATTTCTGTATAATAGGAGTCTTTGGAAGGCTTTCCTTTCTTTTTGTTTTCTATCAAGTATCCGTTTAACAAGTTCATGTTCTGTCAAGCTTCTGATTTCGGTGTTTGCTCCAGGATCATTTACTTACCTACAGGTTTGTCTACCTGTCTGTTAAATTGTGTGTTTTTATTTGCTTACATTTTTTTGGCAAGTCTGAGCAATGCTGTCTCTGGTTTTCAGTTTCAGAATTTTTTTTGTTTTGTTGTGGCTGCCAATCATCATACAAGCCAGTGGCACTTCACAGCCAATAAGCCTCAACTCGACCTTGTTTGGGTAACTATGGGACACTGGACAACCATCCAAGCCATATTCCATGATTACGGTGTTGTGCTTGGGAGCGCCGCTGTTATTCTCTTGGTGGAGAAACTGACTTCCCACACTGAGAAAAATGAGAAATTCATGAATTGTCCGGACTAGTGGAAGTTTTTTGTTGTTGTGCTGAAAATAACTTTGTCTGAGACGCCAAAGACCCGGGAACCTTAAACACATGTGAAACATGAAACGAGTTTACATTTTAAACCTCGACTGTGTTGGAAAAGTGTTTTTCTAATTAATCCTGAAAGGAGGTTTCTGCAATATTCATCCGGCCGGAAACAACGTTAATGAGTTATTAGTTCCTATTAAACAGTTACCAGACCATATCTAATTGGTTTAATATTTAATAAATCCATACGTCTGTTACAAGGGGATTTTTTTGGATAGCTTGTTAGCAAGCTGTTTCTCCTTCACCGCCATTTTAGTTGGCGCTGATGTATGACGTAACCAATGACCACTTAGAACCAGAGAGGGAAATCAAGGAGGGTGTTTAAAATAGATTCTCAAATCAGACTTCCGGGTGCTGGTCACGTGACTAGCATCGCAACAGTGGGCGCCATATTTGACAAGGCTGAATATTTGACCCTTGTACATGTGTATACAGGAGTTATATTAATTGCAGCCAAACACGTCAATCATTCCAGAAATCAGAGCGTAACAGAGAATATACCAATTAAAAAAGGTCTGTGAATTGCATTGAATGATAAATAGACGTGCTAAGTTTAAACCGCTCTCTCCGTCTCTCATTCACCTAGCAAACATGGCGCCGGTAGTTGCCAGGGTAGTCACGTGGGTGTGACGGCACGCCGAATACAGGCTCACTGAGTAGCAAACGTAGCAACACAAACATAATCATAATCTCCTCCAAAACTTTCATAAACAAAGCAATATGAAACGTTCCTGGGTATTCAGATTTATTTGTGGTATGAACGATCAACGCAGTAGGGTTTAATTTTAACACTGAAGAAACGCATGATCCGGTTTAAATCATGTCCGTGTAAACACAACATTATATTCTCCTGCAGTCCATTTCAAAATCATCCGTCCAACAAAAAAATGACTTTAATGCTCAGAAACGTAAATCCAAATGGATCCAAGTGCACCAACGAGCCTCCAAAAATTAGCAATAATATTAAAAACAAAGCCGACTGGGACAAAATTCAAAACAGACTATGTGGGCTAATGTCAGGTGGGAAAAATACTTCACAGGTCGAGCTTTAAAAAAGGATTTAAATACTTCATTCCAGACATGGGGAGGAAAACACAACCGAGCCAGTCCATACTTAGCCTACATTCACCTTCAAAAATACACAAACACATCTGAACTACAGGGAAAGGAGTCTTGAGAAAAAGACGTTAAACTTTGGGGGGAGGAAAAAAATCTGATATCGAAAAACAAAAGCCGAAAAAAGAAAAAGAAAAAGAGACAGTCGCCATGTCAAAGCAATTGTTTCTCAGGCTGCCGCTGCTCTACCTCTGCATCACAAAATGTACGCCACAAACCCTCAGAGTCTCACCAGGCAGAAAAATCATCAAAATAAAAATAAAAATATGCTCCAAAGATAAGTTCATAGTCAGCCAAAAAAATCTCAGACAAAAATCTCTCGAATCAAAATACTCACCGGAAACTTAAGATTAAAAATGATTAAAATTCGAAGCTGTACTGTTTGAAGACTGAGAGAGGGTGTCTGCTCGCGCACACTGCAACCACAGGCGAGGGCACGAAATGGCGCCGTGCGCATGCGCAAACACCAAGTGCATTTAGGTTATGTAGCCTTCAGGGGGCGCTCAAACAAATTATTAATTAATAATAATAATAATAATAAAATTTCCCATTATAAAATATCATTTTATAATAATGTTATATATTACTAATAAATTCCATTATTTATTTATTTATTGCACATTTATGGAAGCCCATTATTATAGGAAAAAAAACTCAATTTGTAAGTAATAGTTGTGAGACAAGTGTACTATTTATTAACTCATGTTTATTAATTTACAGCAAACCCAAGGCCCGAGGGACAAACCTGGCCCTTCTGCTCATTTTATGCGGCCCGTGAGAGCTTTTAATGTATATGATTATTGTACATTATTTGCATCAACTATTGTCATTGATTCGTAATTCATCATCCATCCACTAGGTGGAGCCAACCAATTTCAAGTGAACCATTAGCTATTCATGACTCAGGAAAGATTGCAAGCTAGGTTGTCACTGTCAAGCATTGTCAGAAAAGGAAAGTGAATAAAGGAAAATAGGACAAATGCTCTTTTGGAATAGATGTTGAGTGATTATTCGGCTCTTGATGACCTCGAAATTTAGGGTTGTGGCCGTGAAAATGAGTTTGACACCCCTCATTTACAGTATTTTACTGAACCCCCTTATCCAGAGCAACTTACACATTCAGAAGATGTCACTGACGTCTTCAACACATCTCTGAGCCAGACGGTGGTCCCTGCGAGTTTTAAGAAAACCACCACCATTCCAGTGCCGAAGAAGTCTACAGTGACGTGTCCCAGTGACTACCGTCCGGTGGCCTTTACCCCAAGTGCTTCGAGTGGCTGGTCAAGACACACATCCACTCCTCCCTCCCCACTTTACTGGACCCCCTAGAGTTTGCTTATCGCTCCAACCGCCGACGACGCTATCGTTGTCTGCCTCATAACATGAGGCGCCGTACAGAGAGGAGGTGGAACGACTGGTGAACTGGTGTGACACCAACAACCTGTCCCTGAATGTGGACAAAACCGAGGAAATGTTGGTGGACTTAAGGAGAAGACCAGTTGTCCATGATCCTCTGCTCATAAATGAGTTTTACTTTATCTTAGCACCCCTGACACAGCGATCATGAATCACTTTTACTGCATTTCCAGGGTGACTCACAGCACTCTTGAACATAATATTATAGAGTACTTCTTCTCCCCTGACTCAATAATCATTTTTTCTTGTTTTTTTTATTTGAATTTAATTTTCCCTAAAGCCCTTTGCACAGTTACTGTAGTCAATCTATTTATCATCATTCAAGTTCATGTATAAACAAATTGTCAAAATTGAGTTTAAGCTGATTGGCTGTTCGGTATTTATCGTGCAATAAGCTGAAGATGCAAGAGCTATAATAAAGATTAGTACAAAAACACACCAAGTTCCTTTTAGATAACTAAAAAAACTGAACTGAATGTACACATTCAGACTTCATGTAGTGTAGAGACATCATATGTTTCTTTATTAACCATTGCTGCTGGGAATATAGACATCTGAGAACTAATGGCGATGTTCTTATTGGTTCCCTGTGTGATAATGTATTCAGCCTTTTATGCTTGTGATCACCCTCATCCACCAACACACACACACACACACACACACACACACACTCACACAGGATAGCGTTAGCGTTATGAAACTAAGGAAGTTTCCATAAGTATTAGTACTAATCTAACTCAAGGCACGGTTGTGTAGGCTTGGGGCATTTATGTGTGGAGTTTGTTCTCCCTGTGCTTGCGTAGGCCTCTTCTGGGTACTCTGCCAAAACTTAGTGTTAACCTTTCCTTCTTTCACTTCAGACCGAATTCGGGAAATGCAGGGGAGACTTATTCATTTATTTCCTCCTAAAGGAGCTGCGCTACTTTTATAACACCAGCCTCGGACACATATCAATAGAGATATTTATCAGGAGCTAAAAGCTTTATTTGGCGACATGGTGGTGTAGTGGTCAGCACGTTTGCCACACAGCAAGAAGGACCCACATTCGATTCCCGAGCTCAGGGCATTTCTGTGTGAAGTTTGCATGTTCTTTCTATGCTTGTGTGGGTTTCCTCTGGGTACTGCGGTTTCCTCCCACAATCCAAAAGCTTGCACAGTAAACTGATTCCAAATTGCCCCTTGGTGCGAGTGTGGGTGTGAATAGTTGTATGTTTGTTGGCCCTGCAATGGCCTGGTGAACTGTTCAGGGTACCTCACCTTCGCCCAGAGTTGGGTGAGATGGGTGCCAGCCTCCCCGCGACCCTAATTAGGATTAAGCAGCTTGGAAAATGAATGTTGACACCAGCTCTAACAGAATGTCCCCATACACCTTGCACTCACAAGTGCCTGTTTTAATTTTTATTCAGATTAAAATGATCCAACTGAAAGAAAACTAACGAAATGATGAAAACCAGATTTATTTATATTTCAGCAGATACAAACAATATAAGTGGAATAAAGGTATAAAAATGTAGGTTTAATGTAAATGAATACATGTTTCCATTTCAAGTATTTCTCACCAGGCTTGGTTTAACTGCTACATATTTAAGTAGTTTAAATTTCATGAGATAACATCAACAGTGGCTGTGCATTATCAGAAGAACGATGAAAGCGTTTCTTTTACCATTTCAGTCTTCGTGGAAAGCAACCTGGAAAAAAATGTCTCTATGTGTTAGTGATTGGTTTTTTTCCTGATGCCTTTGGATACACAGGGACGACTGATTGTGTGTAGCTCATACCTTTGGTGTTTGGTGTCCTGCTGCGGTGACGTGGGAGACTGAGGTCAAAACAAAAGGGAGATGTGGGTGTGTTAAGCACCTCCTCTAGCATTGACTGATCCATGTAATCCTGGAGAGAGAGAGAGAGAGAGAGAGAGAGAGAGATGGAGCTGTTGCCTTAAGGAAATACTTGAAGTTTCCATCAATAATTTTACTTTAAATGCTATAAATATTGAAGTATTTAAAAATGTACAGCACTGTCACTTACCATATATAGGGGGACCCAAAAAAAGTCTCCCACATTTCAAAGGTGAATAAAAACACAAAAGGTTAAAGATAATCAAATTATTATTTGCACACATGAAACTTAGTGAGGAGAAAGAGGCAGCGCAGAGGTCTGTTGTTAGTCCAACCCCCAACCTGAACACCTTGCGCTTGAAGAATTTGATGTGTGATTTCAGTATAATGGAGCTGTGGCACACACAGCACGAAGACCACTGTAAGTGCTGAGGGAAATCGGATGATCTCACGGCATGGCAATGTTGGGTGGCCAGTGTGTTCTTTAACTATGCCCCTTGTGATTTGTTCTGTAGGGCTACCTTAAGTCACGAGTGTATACTCATCGACCCCAAACCATTGAAGCCCTTGAGGTTGCTATACAGCAGGTAATCGCCCCTGTTCCAGTTGACATGACCCATCGAGTCATGGCAGCCTTCAGGAATCACCTCCAAGAGTGTATAGACAACAGCGGCCACCATTTGCAGCATAACCATCTTTAAAACATGATGTATAAAAACTGTATTGAATGATGTTTCATGTGTGAAAATATTAATTAGATTTTTTTCCATTTACTTTGAAAGTGGGAGGTTTTATTGGGTCACCCTGTATATGTCTTTTACGGAGTCTTTGTGGAGGAACTCCAAAGCTCCCACCAAGCCTTTGAATCGACTGAGATTTCCCCCACAGAGGGTCTGCCTTAAAGATACAACATCCCTTACGGACCTGGTCGAAATCCTCTGCGGATTCTCCGCTGTTCCAGTTTAAACCCCTTTTTAATTTGTGTTGGTGACCATCAGTGGACTGAGAATATAGTCAATACAGATTATATTTTCAAAGGAATTTGGTTTAGCAAAAAATAAATAAATAAATCTCCGATCTGACATCATGTTTCCACCCTAGATAAATGAATCTATACGTCAAGCTACCCATATTTATTTTTATAGTTATCATCCATGGATCTCATCTAAGTTTTCTGTGAAAACTCTTAGAAGCTGCATAGAAGTTCCAATAGGAAGCTTCCACTGGAAGTCCTGAAACTAAATCCCAAGCAGAACATTAGCAGTTCCCCTGTGGAGGCTCTGCAGAAGACACATCCATGTTAAGTAACAGTAGTATAAATAGTAGTATGATCAAATCTTTAAAATTAAATAAAAAAAAGACTTAAATTTTCCATCAAAATTTGCTTTAAATGCTATAAACATCTAACCACTTGAAGGTAGATCATTGTACAGTACGTTCAAATCTGAAATTTGAAATGTAATCAGATTATAAATTGGAATTCCACTTGTTTCCACAAGGAGCAGTGTTAATAAACATGATACCTTCTTGTGCATGTGGATGTACATACTGAGGCCGGCCAGAAAAGTCATATAGTAATTAATTGCTTTTAATAATACTGCTGTCATACAAGCTGTTTTCCCTGGAACATTCTTGTCAGGTCAGTAGGTAAAGTCTGTTGAGCTTTTACACCCGAGCCTGGTGGCTCATCACAGAGGGAGCATATCCGGGTTTAGTATGAAGCAACTAAAATTCAACTCCTGGATGGGATGCTTGTCCATCACACGTTACCTTTGTTACTTTATATATTTTTAGTTGTTATATATTTTTACTTGGTACCTATTTATACTGCTGGGTGGACAGAGGCACACTTGTGGATAAGACCTTGCCCAGGGTGGGCGTCTAACTGAGATTCAAACCCATAACCTCTTCATCATGAGCCCAGCACCCTAACCATTACACCACCAATTGTGGTGTGATAACTGCTTTGTTAGTTGGAAGAATCTTCGGAACACAGCAATTGTAACACCATGCTTGTGCTCCTGCATTGGATGATTACGCAGCATTCCTGGTGCTTTGTAAATGTTAATTTGCAAGTCGTAAAATGTAATTTCCTACTTTGACATGTTTTGCAACTTGGATTTTTCCAGGAAAGCATGTCTTTGATTGCTCGGTCAGAGCATGTAAACTTACAAAAAGCTACTTTAACCAGATTTTTAGACTTACAGTCTTGAATGCCTACTAATCCTACTCTACTACAGTGAACTTCAAATATTCAGGCTACATTTTGACTGAGATTGCAACATAGCCACAGCGGTATACAATAACATGTAGCTTTAGCAACAAACTAGCTTACCCACTGCCTGGCCAAAAACAAAAGTTTAGCCTTGATTACAGCATGTAATCACCTTGACATTGTTGCTTCAGTTGGTCATGTCTAGGCTCAGCAACATTATGTGACAATGATTTGAATGGACTTAATTGCCAGGTTAGTCAATGGATTTTTTTCTTCCCAGAAAATAAACGGCACGGATATAAAATTGGGGCTTGAATAGTGAAAAAGTTTTCAGGGAGCATTAGGAATCATTTCAGTCCTGATCTTAAGTCTATTGAAAGTCTTTGGGATGTGCTGGAGAAGACTTTATGGAGTGGTCCAATTTTTCTATCATCAATTAAGATGCTGGTGAAAATTGAACCCAGCTTTGGAAGGAAATAATGGTATGGCGATTATGAGAACGAGGACTGGTTTCCTATGTAGGATTCTACTGCTTTGAGGAAGCGTCCATACTGTGGTCTGACATGTACAAAGCCAGACGACAAAAGGAAAAGATGGCTTGTATGAGAGCAGTATTTCAAGTTCTGTATCATGACGTGACTGTGGTGAGAGGTCAGAGCTATTCTCATTGTGATTATGAGTTAAGAGAGATAAAACAAAACTCCTTCTCACTGGAGACTGGCTCTCTATAGCCTTAGCTTTGGGTGTAGAGGTGAATGTTTTTTGTATTATTCCTTCCTCTTTCTCTTCCTTCTCTCGCTGCTGGAGAATGGCATGATGAGCTGCTCTATACTCCAAAGCAAAGTCGCTGACAGTTTTGCAGAACGCATCTGCATTCGTCTCCCTCACCATGGAGCGTGAGTAGCCCAGGTACAAGAGGAATGAGTGAAATCTGACAAAAAGAGTGAAAGAGAGAAACATATGGAAATTGATCTTAGCAATAGATGCATTGAGGTGACGTTGTGTACTGCTTTACATGTTCGCCTAACAGCAAGAAGGTCCTGGGTTCAAGTTCCAGGCTCAGCAAGGGCGTTTTTGTGTGGAGTTGGCATGTTCTCCCCATGCATGTGTGGGTTTTCTCTGGGTATTCTTGTTTCCTCCCACAGTCCCACATTAGGCTAATTGGCTGTTCCTAATTGCCCTTTGGTGTGACTGTGAATGGGTGTGTATGTGTTGGCCCAGCTATGGACTGGCAAGCTGTTCAGAATGTATCCCTTTGTCCAGAGCCGGCTGAGATTGGCTCTGGCCTCCTCACAACCCTTCATCTTCATCTTTATCTTCATCTTCTTCTGCTTGTTCCAGGGTCAGGTTGCGGGGGCAGCAGCCTAAGCAGTGAGGTCTAGACGTCCCTCTCTCCAGCCACATCCTCTAGCTCTTCCGGGGGGACACAGAGGCGTTCCCAGACCAGCCAAGAGACATAGTCCCTCAAGCGTGTTCTGGGTTGACCCCGGGGTCTC
This sequence comes from Neosilurus hyrtlii, assembly GCA_028564935.1. NCBI lineage: Eukaryota > Metazoa > Chordata > Actinopteri > Siluriformes > Plotosidae > Neosilurus > Neosilurus hyrtlii. Next base: position 6,083,695 of record JAOUQZ010000032.1, read on the forward strand.
TTCTTAGTTGGACATGCCCGAAACACCACACCAGGGAGGCGTTCGGGAGACATTCTACTCAGAAGCCTGAGCCATGTCAACTGGCTTCTCTCAATGCAGACGAGCAGCGGATCTACTCCAAGCTCCTCCTGGATGGCTGCGCTTCTCACCCTGTCTCTAAGAGTGACCCCCGCCGCCCTGTGAAGACAGCTAATTTCAGCTGGTTGTATTTGTGATCTTGTTCTTTCGGGCACCTAAAGCTTGTGACTTTAGGTAAGGGTAGGAACGTTAATCGACTGGTAAATTGAGAGCTTCGCCTTTCGGCTCAGTTCCCTCTTCACCACGATGGACCGGTACAAGCTACACTTTACAGCAGAGGATGCATCGATCTGCCTGTTGATCTCCCATTCCATCTTTGCTTCACTTATGAACATGAACCCGAGATACTTGAGGTCCTCCACATGGGGCAGGACCTCATTCCAGACCCGGAGGGTGCATTCCATCCTTTTCTGGCTGAGAACCATGGCCTCTGATTTGGAGGTGCTGATTCTCCTAATGACCCTAGTAAGATTAAGCGGTTTGTCAAATTAAAAAAAATAAATTTTTTTACACGTAGGTCTTACATAGCCAGTTGATACATGAGCACAGTCATGCTGTCGTGTCGTACGTTTTTGGTGGAGGCGGTTTCATGGGAATTAAATAGGCCCTTGCCTGGGAAACATGAGTCACCTGCATATGTCGCAGCCATCATGTCTACAA